>JAFEMH010006868.1:0-109919 GCA_022495995.1 Adenophora triphylla var. japonica | reverse complement strand
CAGTCCTTAATGGTGGCCGTCAGATGAGATTTCAAAATGGGGCAGAAAAACTCTTCTTTACAGTTGAAACTTGACAATTTCTTCTTCCCCTTCAAAATTGGGATGTTGTACATTACACATCTGGTGAAGCATGCTCTTAAAAATACATAATACTCCTTCCGTCCCGTGTAAATATAGCATTTTCCTTTTTGGGTCCGTCCAAAGTAAGAGCCGTTTTTCAAATAAGGATATAGACTCGGTGCGTTTTTACCATTGTACAAACAATGTATAAACAAGTAAAACACTTTCCTCTAAATAACGCTAATAACTGGCAACATTGATCAAGTCAAAAATGCGATATTCATATCTTGGGACGTAAGGAGACCTACTTGGTAATATTCTGAGTGCTCCAAAGTCTCTCTTCTTTTAGCACATGAGCAGTTGATCTGGTTGCATTGGAGTAATGGTGGCAGTAACTGTTAATGGTGGTCCTGAAGCATTCAGGACAAAATAATTGAGATTGGGAACTTAAAAACAATACCCCTAAACAAAAAGGTTTTGATTTCTCCAAGAACAAAAACAATGGAAGTCACCTAGGTACTTTCTCTAATGGCAGAGAGTGACCATTTACATTGTCATTGTCTTCCTGTATTTCCTCCTTTCCATGAAGCTGTATTTTGTTCATCTGAAGGGTTTTAATTGAACAACACCTGTATTTAGTAAGGGTATTTTTTTCTTCCTGAAACTCTCATACCATTTTTTTACTCGCTCCTTTCCATAATAAGTGTCACAGTTAGACTTGTATGCTTTTGCAAGGAATGTGTGATAAGATTCAAGTAGATTACTTGTATTATAATAAAATTGCAATAAGACTATTTCCTTATTTATAAACACAATACTTATTTTGAGACGGACAAATCAAATGTGGACAATCAAGTTGGATGGGGAAGGAAATGTGTTGCAAGTTTATATTTAACACTTTTGGTGGCAATGGTGAAATCTATTAATTCTCAATGTAAGAATTACATTGACTTTCCAACAACAAACTTGACTAATCATATAGGTTACTTTGAAAACCCACAAACATTTGGTTTGAAGCCAATTCAAACATACCTTCCCTATTATTAATAGAAAGATTGTTGAACAACTCTTTCCCAACCAATTGCGGACTTGAACTAAAAGACGGCTGAGTGGCCATATTTCAATCCAAGCTCTTAGTCCATGCACTGAAATCTGCAATATTAGAATTCTTTTATGAGATCTAATGTCCGTTGGAAAAAATAATAAAAGTTGTAAATGAACAACTGGAAGAATTCAGCTTTCTTGCCGGTTTAAAATGATCACATTCATTACTTCTCCAGCAAAGTTTAACTAATAGCAAGCAAAGTTTAACTAATAGCAGGGAAAGAAACAATTTATCTCGAAATTTTCATCTTTATGAGGTCAAATTAGGCTAACATGAGACCCTATGTGCTTTGAATCCTTGGATGTCAATTATAAATTATACAGTATATGGTTGTTACTTGCTAGGATGTACATTAAACATATCACAAAAGGATACTATATATATCATTGAAAATTTTGCTAACTGAATAAATAAAGCGAGACTCTTAATAAATCTACAAACGAGGAACGAAATAGGATTGGCTGATTAGTTAAACGTCATGCCTGACATTTATAGGTGTTTATAAACTAATTCAAAATATGCTTTCATTCACCTGAATTGGAGGAACACCATATTTATATTGGCTGATGTATTATAGCACGACAAAACCTAAAAATAGATAAGATTCATTGAATCTTTAGGGAATCAACAAAGATTTTTTTTAATGAGAGGAATCACTAGTGCATGACTTTGACTTGCGAACAATACACAAAATATCCAAAAAATCATATGCATTAGGCAAGACTATCATTTTATACCACCATACTTTTGCTTAAGCTTTGGTTTTAACCACCATTGTTTTTTTAGCACTTTTAACCATTGTATTAAAAAATACGCGTGCATTATCCCCAAACTCCCTAACTACAACATGGGAACAATTACACCAGCCATTTTGTGACCCTTCTGGATTCAAACTTATAACTTTAAGGGTGGCTTTGACAGGGGAGTGAACATCCCTCACAAGCAAGCTGTTCAGATTTACAATATTGCCCTTAATACTTTATGGTTGCATCTTAAAAACTTTCATTAGAGTGCTGCTGCTTCCTAGAAGGCCACAGACATTGATCTTCTCAGTTTGTGTAACTTTTTGGGCTCTTTTCAAGTATCTCTACAACGGTACTATCTTAGCATTAGATACTTTCACTAGTCTTCTAACCTACAAGCTGCTGAATGTTGGCATTAAATTACAGTCAGAAGTAACGACAACTATCTTATCATACTAAGGCTAATCATGAAAAGGCTGGGCCAAGAGCGATGTTATAAACTGATCATACAGATTTGTTCTGGGAAGGTTGAAACTGCTTCTCTGGCGATTGAGAAGGCGATTGAGAAGGCGATTGGGAGCAAAATTGATTCTTCTGCACGTTCGATCAAGGGACGATTTAGAGTATTGAAAGGCCATAAGATTACAATCAAAAATCCTAGAGATTCTGTTACGGCAGGGTTTCTAAGAGCGTAAGATTACAAGATATTATTTGGATTGGCCATGGTGAAGGAAGGGATTGGAACTGCTTTGGTGGGCTTTGGAGGCACCAATGGCGATTCTAGGGTTTTGAATGCTCAAAACCCTAATCTGCATGGCGGGGTTTCAAATGGTGTTCGGAATGGTGTTAATTCATCGATTGTGGGTGAGGCAATTGCTTTGGGTGCTAAGGAAGCAATCGTCCATGGTTTGCATGGAGGGAATCCTCCAAGTTCTTCAATGGCGGATGTTGCAGATGAGCGGAATCCTGTCTGCATGTCTGATGATGGTGTTGCTGGGAAAACTACTAGGGTTCCAATTTCGTACTCTGCAGCATTAAAGGGGGACAAAGGGGTGGATGGGACGTTTGTCAATCCATTTGAGGGATTAAAAGCTCCATCACGTCCAAGAGCATCTATCAACGATAAACCGGCTGTGATTTTGACTGATCGGGAGGTTCAAGCGGCTGTAGATCGTTTGCAGTACACAGTGGTGATGAAATTCACCACAGGTCGTCCTCAATTGAAGGTTATACATGATCACATTTCTCAGCATTGGGGGTTGAAAGGGGTTTTTAATGTGGGTTTGCTTGATCCACGTCATGTATTAGTTTATTTGTCTACACCGGATGATCTGACTTTGGCATTAGCCAGGGAGTCCAACGTTATTATGAATTCCATGTTTCGTTGCTTTAGATGGACACCTGACTTTGAATTTTCAGTGGATAATCCGTGCATTTCAGTATGGCTGAGATTGACAAATTTACCTTTACATTGGTATGCATTTTTGGAGAACATAGGCAACTCTCTAGGGACTTTTCTAAGGGCAGATGAGAAATCTGTAGGTTTCACTCGTCATGGTTTTGCTCGCATTTGCGTAGAGATGGATGTTTCACAGTATAAGCCGGATCAGGTTTATTTGGGTACAAATCGTGAGAATGGTTTCTTTCAGAATATTGAATATGAAGGGAATATCTTGTATTGCAATAAATGTGGTTTGCTGGGACATGATGAGTACTCTTGTCGTAGAGGCCCAAAGCGGCAGGGACGGAGTACAGGTCAATTGAAACAGCAGAATTTGCAGCAGCAACAACCTCCAAAGGGGCCTGAACCAAAACAGATTCAAAGGGGTGATCCAAAGAAGCCTACCTCGGAGTGGCAGGAAGTGGGAGGTAATAACAACCGCAGGTTTACTGAGGCTGAAAAGGGTAAAAATGTTGCTGTATCAGGTTCGCAAGGGGGACAGCCAAAAGGAAATATCGCATCTAGGCTAGAATATGGGACAGTTAAGATCTTAGGTAACCACGATCAGTGGATGAACAGGGTTGAAGAGGGTGAGTTTGTTCCACCCATTTCAGAGGGGAAAGAGGGGCCAGCAGTTATGGTGGAGAATATTTCACCAGAGCAGGATAAGGCAGAGCTTGAAGAGTTGGCTAAGATTCAGCAGCAGAAGTCGCAGCAGCATCCACAGATTCCACAGCAACCGGATCTGGTGATACCACAGGGGTCCAATGTGAATGCTTTTGCGGTACTTCAGGATTTAGATGGTGAGGAGGATGTTGATAAAGGAATAAAGGAACAGCTACCACCTTGCGTGGGGAACCCAGTGGCAGTCATGAGCTCTTGCACAGAAGCCTCTTCGACTAATGCGTCGATTGATCATGTTTCTGAGACACAGGTGCCGGTGGTAGTAGCTGAGGATACTAATCAGGGACAGGGACAGAAGGGTATGGATACAGATACTGCTTCAGGGGATATTGGGTCCGATATAGGGCCTACTCAGGGATCTGATGACTCAGAATTTTTTGAGGGTGGTACTCAGATCAAGACAAGTACTGAGGTTGAGACAAGTACTACAGGGGACACTACTGCGAAACAAGATCCTTCTTTTAAAGCGGTTTCCAGTGGTAAGAAGTCGAGACGTAGGAAGAAAAAGGGTAATAAGCCGTTGCCGATGGGTTCGCCTCCACTGACCCGAAGCAAGACTGTTGGGGTAACCTCTATCTCTAATAGTTTTTAATGTCGTTCATCATATGGAATGCTAGAGGCGTCGGTAATGTTAAGACTATGGATGCGTTGAAATTATTAATGCAGCAGCATAAACCTTGGTGTTTAGCAATTCTGGAACCTAAAATCTATGGTATTAGGCTCCCGAATATCGCTAAACAACTTGGTTTTCCTCATTTCATGCATGGAGATCCTGTTAATAAGCATATTTGGGTGTTATGGAAAAATGGTATTGATATGGATGTTGCTCTAGTCTCTAAGCAGCATATTTCTGTTCGGGTTACGGTTTTCGGTGAACAGTATGGGGTATTTTCTTTTGTTTATGCCAGTTGTGATCGGTTGGAGAGACAATCTTTATGGGGAGAGCTCGTTAATTTATCTATGCAGTCTGACGATCCGTGGTTGATTGGTGGTGATTTCAACGTCATTGCAGAGCCGGCGGAGAAACTGGGAGGTAATGGGTGGGATTTTCCTAGTATTGATGACTTCTCCAATTTCATGGTTAATGCCGGTGTTTCGGATGCGGGTTATGAAGGGAGTATCTATACCTGGTGTAATGGGCATCCTGGGACTCGTCGGATTTGGGAGAGATTGGATAGGGTGTTGGTGAACGGGTCTTTCGCTGCTAAACACGGCAGTATCACTGTTGCTCATTTACCGCGGGATGTATCTGATCACTCACCGCTACAGATTAAGATCGCTGCTATCGACAAACCGAAGTGCCCCTTTAAGTTTTATAAAATGTGGTTGGAGCATCCAAGATTTGATGTCTTTGTACGGGAGGTGTAGAGTAGAAGTTGCTGGGGAACACCGTTGTTCAGTCTGCACCGGAAACTTCATGTGTTGCGCGGAGAACTCAGAAAGTGGAATTGGGAGGTTTTCGGTAATATTTATCGTAAGATCGATCAGTTGCAGGATGATCTTACCCGTTTGGATTTCTCGCTGCAGCAAAATTGGGATGATTTAGCTGCTGCAGAACAGAGGCAGAAAAATGAGGATCTGGTTCAGATTCGCAGATGGGAGGTGGACATGAAACAGCAGCAGTCACGGCAATTATGGGTTCAGGACGGGGACAGAAATTCGGCCTTTTTTCATGCTTCCATCAGAGAGCGGAGAAGGCAGAATTCCTTAAAGCTACAGCTGTCGGATGGTTCTTGGTGTGATAATGAGAACTTATTGGGAGAGCTGGGAGCTGCACATTTCGAGGAGATTTTTTCTTCTGGTCCTCATGAGGTTGACGACAGGTTATTTATGGGTATTGTGGCAGGAGTAACAGCTGCAGATAATGCGATGCTTACTGCTGTCCCTGATGAGACAGAGGTTTGGGAGTCTATTAAATCTCTTAATGCAGACAGTGCTCCAGGTTCGGACGGTTTTACTGGTCAATTCTTTAGGGGATGTTGGTCAATTATTAAATCTGATGTTGTTGCTGCGGTTCAGTCGTTCTATAGAGGTGAGGACCTTCCCAAAGGTCTTTCGTCTAATGTGTTGGTGCTCTTACCCAAGGTTGATAAGCCGACTGGGTTTAAGGATTTGAGGCCTATTAGCTTGTCCACCTTTATGAACAAGGTTATCTCTAAAATTTTAACTTTACGGCTAGTGTGTTGCCTAAGTTAATTTCTCCGGAACAGACGGGTTTCATTAGGGGTCGTGGTATTCAGGAAAATATTGCCTTGGCTCATGAGATGGTGCATCGGATTGATCAGAAGGTTGTGGGTGGGAATGTTATCTTCAAGTTGGATATGTCTAAGGCGTATGATCGACTAGAGTGGGATTTCTTATTTAGAGCTTTGGAGACGTTTGGGTTTGATGCCAAGGCTAGCTGCCGGCATAATTTCGAGGTTAGTGCAGGGTAATTGGTATTCTGTTCGTATGGGGGGTGTTTCCCATGGTTTTTTCCCTCATCTCGTGGGGTGAAACAGGGAGATCCGCTCTCCCCATTGTTATTCATTATTGCTCAGGAAATACTGTCCCGTGCACTGTACAGAGCTGTTCAGGAGGAGGTGTTTAGACCGTTTGAACATGGAAGGGGAATTTTCCTTTGACCCATTTGCTTTTGCGGATGACATGCTTTTGTTTTGTAATGGGCGTCGAGATCCATTGAGGGTCTTCGTGAGGTTCGAGTAGGTATGAGAGGTCTTGGGTCAATTGATTAATTTGGAGAAGAGCGGTTTTATGTGGGTGCTAAAGACGACGGTTCGAGATAGAAAATATTCGAAGATGGCTCTGCCACATACACACTACAGCTTCCGCTCAAATATCTCGGGGATCCCGTTATTCAAAAGGTAGAAGTCGAGAGGGCACACTTCTGCATGGAGCTAGAAGCAAAGATGAGAAAAGGGCGATGTGGATGGTTGGAAAGCTCGGCTTCTATCATTTGGTGGGAAGGTTACTTCTCATCAAATCTGTGTTGTCTAGCATTCTATTTATTCTTTGGGTGTGCTCAAGGTTCCTAAGGTTGTAACTCGTAAGTTGGAAAGTATTATGTCCAACTTCTTATGGAAGCTTGATGGAGGTGAAAAAAGGGCTCATTGGGTTTCTTGGGATGTGGTTTATAGACCTATCCAAGAAGGTGGTTTGGGAATTCGGAGGGTGGGGGATATGAATCGAGGTTATGTTAGCGAGTTGGCGTGGGTGGCCACCGAGAGGCAATTCCACATGGTCACATGACGGGTGTCAGTATAAATGTCGACTGCGGCCTCTAGTTCGCATGTGTGGCAAGTTGCGTCGTCACCGTCATGTTTACTTGGTTGGATGATTGCGATCGTTGGGTTGTTGGCGAGAGGAGATATCGATTTTGGGTGATGGTGGTGTGGGGTTCGGCTTGGGGGCCCGCTTCACGAAGATCAACTTTTGACGGTGAGAGATGGTATTCGGGTTTTGGAGGACATGCTTCGGTTTATCCCTGAGGATCTACGTACGCCAATGTTCGTAGGGTGCGTATTGATGAGCATAGTGAGGATCGTTCGGTCTTCACTCTTTCAAAAATGGGAACTTTTGAGGCAGTTTGCTTGGTGGGATTATATTCGGGTCCGCATGACCCTTTGGTGGAATAAGGGGTCTAAGGTTTGGCATCCAAACATCCCAACAAAGGTCGGTGGTTTTACGGTGGAGGGCTATGCGCACAACGGTGCTTCCGGTGGATGCAAAACTAGAGTCTCGGGGTTTCAATATCCCGTCTCGATGTGTGTCTTTGTCTGGAGGTGGTCGTAGGGAGACTCTTAATCATTTACTTCTACGGTCGACGATTGCGCAATCGGTTTGGAGGCGTTGGGTTAATCTTTTACCTTTGTCTCATAATTATATTGATTCGTGCATCATTTGTGGGACTTTGGTGTGGTGGATGGATCAAAGCGCCGACAGTTGGTTTAGTTCGTATGGGTATTATGCTTTTTACTTGTTGGGAGATTTGGAAAGCAAGGTGTAAATCGATTTACGAAGGAACTGTTATGAATAGTGACAAAATTGTGGATGGGGTTAAAAACTCTCTTATTGAGATGTGCTCATTCCTAGTCCCGAAAGGGGCTCCTAGTTGGAATGACCGTGTCTTGTTGGAGACTTTTGACCTCAAAGTGGCAGAGCATAAGTTTAGGCGACAGAGGCAGTTGAGATGGGAGCCTTCGCGGTTTCATGTTTTTACTTTGAATACGGATGGTTCCGCGATAAACGGCCAGTGCACGGGTGGTGGTATTATAAGGGATGGTATGGGGGCTTTCGTTGGTGCCTTTTCACACTACTATGGAGATGGAACCAACACGAAGGCAGAGATCTTTGCTTTACGTGATGGCCTGCGCTTATGTCGTTCTTGGGGTTTACTTTCTATTCAGGTAAACTCAGATTCCTTAGTTGCTGTGAATATTTTAAAAGGGCGAAATAAGTGTCCGTGGCAATACACGTATGAATTGCGGGAATGTGAAAGTTTGATTGGAGGGTATGAGTTACGTCATATTCTTCGTCAAGCAAATGGGGTTGCGGATAGATTGGCTTTTGAAGCTCATATTCATAAAACGGTTTGGACATATGGATCGTCAAGGAGCTTCCACGGAGTGTCTTGGGCCTTGTACGTTTTGATGAAAGTGGATACTATGTTGAGCGTCGATAATTATTTGATGTTGGTGGTGTTTGCTGCGGCTTGGTTATGGTGTTTGGTTCTTTGGAATAGATTATCGAGTGCAAGGAAGGCATACGGAATCATTAAAGAGGTTCACGGGCCCGTGTCTTGGACTTTTTGAAGGATCACAGTACTCCTTTGAATTTTTAGGATTGTTCTTTGGTTTAATTTTTTCAGGCTTTTATTTATTAGATGGTTTTACCTTTTAAGGAATTGGTTTATTTTTTGGACTTTGAGGTCCGGCTCCATATCCGGCAATGAGTCGGGTGGTTGTCCCCCTCTTGTTCTTATAATTAATAATTAATAAAATCTCCCCAGGTGCCGCCCTGGTTTCTTTAAAAAAAAAATAAATAAATAAAAAAAATAAATAAATAAACTGATCATACAAGTGAGAAGACTGTGAATGCTTTTAAGGTGCTCAAACTTTCTATGGCTACTAATGAAAATTTTCATTTTCTGCCAGCACTAACCCATCATATGTTTGACTCCATAAATTAGCAATTTTTTTTTGGGCAAAAAGTCTCCCTGCTACATTACTTGGTTCTGCTTCTGGATCTTATTTCATAGAATCAACTTGACTAAGTAATATCCTAGGTACGCCCACCAAATGAATCTTTTTGCTCATTTATCTCTTTCTAGGGACATATATTTATAGTTCTCCATAATGTTATTTCCTACTGATATCTAAGTAATCACTATCTGCACTTTGAATGTGGTTACTAAAATGTCGAGTATCTTTGCATATGAGTAGGAAATTTTGCAGAAAAATGAACAAGGAAAGAACCAAGAAAGGACATTATTAATCAATCCATCTGAGATATCCCACCAATTAGTCAAGATGTAAAGTAAAAACAGAAATATTTACACGGAACATTACTCTACAATTCCGGAAAGAAGACTTGGCCTCATTCCTCTGGTGGACTTTTCTCATCAAACCATCTTGGGGGATCAAATCCAGACCCACCTGAAAAGGGTGACCATTTCCCCTCTTATAAGCACATAGGAAAAAAACAGCCTGGTACACATACAACATGCACTCGAAGAAATAAATCTAAGAAAGAAACAGGTATACAATTTGTTGCTTCCAAGGTTCTAGTGGTACGTGTCAAATTGGTAAACTGTGCATAGATGAGGAAGCAACAAAACATCACTAGAAAGGATCTTCTGACAAAAGAGAACTTGAAGGACAACAGTTTTCGTTGATGAATTATTTTCATCAAACTCGGAAGCATAATGTCATTATACCTAACGGATTGCAGCGACAGAGACGCCATGCAGTCAAGATGGACCCTTTTACAACTCCATACTTCTTGTAAGCAATCATGGAATACTCACTACATGTTGGAAGATAACGGCAACTATTCGGCATCAACGGTGAAATTTCCCCTGTTTAGCCAATAAGAAACGAATTCCACAAATTAATATCCTCTTAATCATGATTATGCTCAGAAAAGGAATGAAAACAGGGGAAATTCACACCCATTTTACAATCACTACATCCAGTTCCATCTAGACTCTAGAGAGTCATATCTCTTTCTTTCATTTCATTTTAATTTTTTTTCACTACATTCGCAATGTAATCAATCTTTCGGGCAATAATTATGGTTATGGGAGTGTTTGAGTTCGGAAAATGACCCTTGCAGTAAAACTGAAGGATTAAGGAAGACAACTCAGAATAAAGCTAAAAAATCAATTATCATAATTCATGAACACAAAAATAAAAAGTGCCAAGTCCATGAACTAACTTTTTGTAAAATCTCAGCATCGATAATGCAGCCTTAACCCCTATATTATCATCTTCTTCCTCACCTGATAAGGGAAGAATCCAAAGCAAGTCAATAGCAAATTCCTGAAAATATCATACCTGAACACACACAGGTACATAAACATACGCATATAAATGCTTACCTTGCAACTTGCCCTGGTCCGATTCTTTATCCAATCCATGAACAACTAAAGAAGATCGACGATTGCTACGAAATGCCTGAAAAGGGGAATTAATACAATCCAACAAAAGTGTGCGTGTTTGTGTGAAATAAGAAAACGAAGAGCTGGAATTTGGGGAAAATGGGAAAATTGAGGCGTACAATTTGGATAGGAGAGCAGATGATGGATCGATGTTTCCGATTGATGAAGAGAATTGAAGAATTTGAATGGTTAGGGTTTATAATGAAGAAGGGTTTATGGTGAAGACCGTTGTTAATTTGGGGAAAAACTAGCGCCATTTTGATCCTCTTGAAGCCTAGGGTTGGGAAGGCAACTGTTTTTACTTTTTCCTATCAATTCAGTGCGTGCTAGCATGCGCTGCTACTATTCCATTTGTAATTTGTTTTGTTTTTGAGTAAACAAAAACACAAAATCTAGGGAGAAACGCGTTTCTCCATAATTTATGAAAAAACGATTTTTTTTCATCGTTTTCGTTGGAATGGCACGTTCGTTCTATACAGCCCCAATTTTCTAGGTTTTGCAATTGAAACAAAATCCCTCAAATTGGCAACGCTTTTCCTTGGATTGAAAATAATCGAAACATATTTGGAGTGATACTGGGATCGAATGCATCAAGAAAACCAAACGGACCATAATCAATAGTGAGACCCAATACACTCATATTATCACTATTCAACACGCCATGTGTAAAGCCAACACCCTGCCACTTTGCAAACAATGAAGCAGTTTGCTCAGCAACTTCCACCGCCCAAGCTGATATGGTAAGCCCAAAAAGAAGAGGTATAGTTAACTAACAATATAACAAAACGTCGTACTCCATCTATCTGTTCTCGATTTGGTGAACTTTTGGTAATGACGATTCATGGGCTTGATTAGGTTCTGGATATCCAGAACCTTTTAATAGGATATCCAGAACCTTTTGAAAGTATATCCAGAAATTTATTAAATGTTTCTGGATATAAGTTTTAAGGTTTCGGATATCAATTATAAAGCTTACGGATATCCAGAACTCTTTGAAAGGATATCCGTAACCTTATGTAAGTGATATCCGTAAATTTAGAATTGGCTTACGGATATAAGTTTTAAGCGCTTCGGTTATCCATATTCAATGTTCTCGGATATCCGTAACCTTGTGAAAGTGATATCCAGGATCGAAATTTGGTCTTGGCCTTGGATTTGGTCTTAAATTTTTTTTCTGGATATTCGTCCCAAAGCTTCTGGATATCAATCCCAAAGCTTCTGGATATCCAGAAACCCGTTTCTCCATAACTTATGGAGAAACGCGTTTCTCCCTAACTACTCAAACAAAAATACGTTTATTCGTTAATACGATAGCCTGTGAGATTTTAAGTGGGTTCGCATTAACATTATAATTTTATATTTTTTATATAAGAAATTGGACGTTGTACAAGAAAACAGCTTCTTAGAACTAACATGAAAGAAATCACTTTTTTCTAGCAATAAATCCGTGCGATTCTTCCTATTATTTTTGCGCATTAAGTTCAAAAATACGTTTATTCGTTAATATGATAGCCTGTGATAGTTCAGTTCATTAAAGATTTTAAGTGGGTTCGCTTGAACATTATAATTTTATATTTTTTATTTAAGAAATTGGACGTTGTATAAGAAAACAGCTTCTTAGAACTAACATGAAAGAAATCATTTTTTTCTAGCAATAAATTCGTGCGATGCTTCACATTGTTTTTGCGCATTAAGTTCAAAAATACGTTTATTCGTTAATATGATAGCCTGTGATAGTTCAGTTCATTAAAGATTTTAAGTGGGTTCGCTTGAGCATTATAATTTTATATTTTTTATATAAGAAATTGGACGTTGTATAAGAAAACAGCTTCTTAGCTTCTTAGAACTAACATGAAAGAAATCACTTTTTTGTTAACTTTTTTATTATATTTTTTCCGTCTCAAAATGTTTGTCTCATTTAACTTTTTTATTGAATTTTGACCACAAATTTATGAGAGATTAATCATGTTCATAAATTTCTAAAAGTTGTTGTTGATAATATTATTAATGGTGAATCGATAGGAATTTTTAGAATTTCATGAACATAATTAAATTGTCATATATTTGTGGTCAAAGTTCAACAAAAAAATCAAATGAGACAAATATTTTGAGACGGAGGGAGTATGATGTTTCAAGACCGGAAATAATCGTGTACTTGGTACTCTCACCGTCTCATACTAAAAAGTCTTATCATAAAACGTCTCTCTTTTATATTTTCTCCCCCTCTTCAAGACTTTCTACATTTAAAAACTATATACTCCCTCCGTTCCATTAGTATTAGCACAAACACTGTTTGCGCGGGAATTAAGAAATATGATATTTTAATAAAATGTTGTGAGTGTAAAAGAATGAGTGGAGAGAGAATGAGTGGAGGGTGTAATAAATTATAATGGTGTTGTGAGTATTAAAATAATGTAGGAGAGAGAATGAGTGGGGTTGGGTGAATATTTTATTAATATAAAGTTTCCTTTTTGGGAGTGTGCGAATATTAGCGGGACGCTCAAAAAGGAAAGTGTGCTAATATTAGCGGGACGGAGGGAGTATGTTGTATTTTTCTCTTATCTCATAGCCTTTACCTACAAACATTTCACTCTTAGATAAATTGACTACATTGGATTCAAATACAATACGAAAACCATTCTTTATCAAAAGCGATCCGGACATCAAGTTCTTCCGGATGTCGGGCACATAAAGCATATTGTTGAGAGTCAACTCCTTCCCGGAGGTCATCTTCAAAACCACTTTTCCTTCACCTTTGATCTCGGAAGTGGCTGAATTCCCCATGAATAGCTTCTCGCCATCCTTAGCAACAAGAGTACTAAACATGTCTCTATTGGAGCACACATGTCTAGTAGCACCGGTGTCAATCCACTATTAATTTGGGTTTGAACCCACCAAATTTACCTCGAAAATCACAGCTGCGAGGTGCATCTCGGACATGTCTCTAACAATGCCTTCTACCAGGTTTGCCTCACGAGCCTTCTTTGGCAACTTGCAAGTATGAGCCTTGTGGCCTTCACCACCACAATTATAACAAGTTCCTTAGAACTTTTTCTTGGAAACACCACCTTTTGGTCCCAAGTGGGAATGCTTGAAAGTTGTCACAACCTTTCCTTTTCCCTTCCCAAAGCTTTTGCCTTTAGAGCTTTAACCATGCTCCACCATATTGGCCTTAGCCACACCAGAAACAAACTTTTTCTCAGCGGCTCTATTGTTCTCTTCAATACTCAAACGAAGGATGATTCCTTCCATATCCATTTCCTTTCGCTTATGCTTAAGATATTTTTTTGAAATCATTTCAAGATGGAGGCAATTTCTCAATTATTGCAGCCACTTGGAAGCTTTCACTTATCACCATACCTTCGGCATGAATCTCATGCAAAATGATTTGAAACTCATCAACTTGAGATTTTACACTCTTGTTGTCCACCATCTTAAAATCAAGAAAACGGGCAACAATGATCTTCTTTGTTCCTGCATCCTCAATCTTATATTTGTGGTCCAACGACCCCCACAATTTCTTTGCATATTTCTTTTCATTGAACACATTGTAAAGAGAATCTGAAAGCGAATTTAGGACATAGTTTATGGACAAGTATTCCCCATGCTTCCATGTTTCAACCGCAGCCAAGGTTGTAACATCGGTTTCATTCCCACTCACCTTTGGCATATCCTCTTTCAGATATTTTGTCAAATTCAAGGTAGTGAGATAGAAATGCATCTTTTGTTGCCAACGCTTAAAGTCATGGCCAACAAACTTCTCGGGCTTTTCAGCATGAGGGGTTGGGATATGGATTGTCTTAGTCACAACAGAAGAGCCAATTCCGTTTCCAGTTTGGGGATTAGTTTGGGATCCAATTGGGTCTCCATGGTGTTGGTATCAGTCGCCATCTGAAACACAACAACTTAGTTAGTATTTTCTGTTTAAAAAAAGATCTGTAATCGACTCCCTCGATTAGGGATATGTCTTAAGATTGTTACAAGGGTGCCGAGAAAACAATTACAGAAATTGTAAATAAAATACAAGTAACAATAAACTGAAAATACAAAGGATAAGTTGTTGTAGTTGATGCACGAGCACGAGCCCAATGAAATTCACTGTCTCCTTAAGACATATTCGTCCCCTCACCGAGTGTGCTTGAGTTTGCTTGGGACGCTTGTCTCCCAGGATAGAACGTGCGAACCGGGGGCACTTTGCGCCTAAGTATCCCGGCGAGCTGAATCGAGCTTGGACTAGATCACCTTTTGATGTTACAATGCAAGCTAGGAGGCCAAAGAAAGAAATAACAATATGCACCAAGAGAACATGGAGGAGGATTGCAGAAGCTAGGTGTTTTTCTCTGCTGTGGTTCTTTCTAGTGTTCAAAAACTCTTCTTCTATTGTTATTGACAAACAACAATATATATGTGTCCAAAAACCAATATCAAAATTGAATTATATGGTTTAATTCAGTAATAAACAACATTATTACGAATTTAATCAATCATTAATTCGAAAATATTAGTCATAATGATATTCGTGTCAGTTTTCCACATTTAATACTTGGCTGTTACACATCTGCCAGAACCGCTCGCCCAAGTCATGTGCCTTGCTCGCCAAGCAAGGCTTGCCCAGATCTCGCTTTCGGCCGAGCAAGGCATATGCCTCTACCGAGCATGCATCGTCCCGTAAACTTTTGACACCGCTATGCTATGCTCGGCGAGTCAATCACTCTGCTCTACGAGCATATCAGTCAAAGTCAAAGGTGGGCCACATACTTAGAGCATTCATATTTAATTCATCCAAAACCCATTTTGGACAAATAAATATTTGATTCTTGTTCTCATGGAGTAGAACACAAACACATAAACAATTAAGTAATTTGACAAAATTATCTTTGAGGAAATAATCCATTAATTTCCTTCAGAACACACTATTTTTCCAACATTTACAAGACTGATAATTGCACTAAGAGCATTACCATCAACAGGGCCGTTCCTAGACTTTTGTGGGCCCCGAGCAAAATCAGATGAAGAGGCCCCTAATTAATCAGACATTTTTACGATACTCAAATGCTATATATTTTTATGATACTCAAATGCTATATATTTTTACCTAGATAAAACAGAAGTAATGTAATGACACTTATCTTAAATCGTCATATAAATGCTGATGTGATTACGCTACAGAAAGACATGATGGTTGAACAAATATTTCCATCGAGTATCCTTTAACAGAAGCAGGAGTACATGTAACTAACCTTGAAAACAGGGGCCTTAATATCTTCAACTTTTATGCAATGGGTACGGTCTTTCATTGGACCAAAGAGCTGAGCCCTGAACACAGGTGACCGAGCTGCAAGCACCAACTTGTGAGCTGGAAAGATTTCTCCATCAACTTCAAAATTAACATCAGTTCCCTTTCCACATTTCAAGAGCTGCCCAAAATGTTGAACTCCAATAAAATTAAACCTGAAAGATGACCAAAAGTAAAAAAACGACTAAAGAAGCACATTATGATCATATAAACAAACCTTTTCGAGCTTTTCTAGATGCAAAATCATTAATGACCGTATCAATATCAATATTTTCCACAAAATCCTTCTCAATAGACAAAATGGCAAGATCGCTCAGCCTTTCTTGAGACATTGATGACCTCAAGTAATTTTTCAATAATTTCAATTTTGAGAAACTTCTTTCAGCCGATGCCACGGTTACAGGCATAGTTAAAAAAATTCGATACGCGATGCTAACATTAGGATAACAATCAGCATCTTTGACAATTGTAATACAAAAAAGAACATTAATACCTGAATTCTTGTAAGATGAAGTCTTGTGACGGATGATTCTTTCAATAAACTGATTTGAACGTATAATCACAATATCAAATATCAAAAATCAAATCATAGGAATTGAAATAAAATAAAAAAAAATCCCCAAATAAAACCCTAAAAGTAAGTGTAGTAATTTGGGAACGAAATAATGAAACTTCTATCCCCAAATTAACTTAAATCGAAGTAATCTACAATCAAATAAAGGAATTGAAGTCGAAAATTAAATTACCTTTGTGTTTGTTGGCAAAATCTTTGTTAAATAGAAGCCCTAAATAGTGGAACTAGGAAGAAATAGAGAAAAGAGATAACAGGATGGTGATGGTGGATGGGCGGCGGCGCCGGCGGGCGAGTGGCGACGATCGTCTCAGACTCTCAGTCTCTTCATCTTCGGCTCTTTAACAAAAGATTTTTTTTTAATCTGAATGTGGGCCTTTTTAAAAAACTGAATGTGGGCCTTTTTTAAATATTTATTATAATTATAAAAAACATATGCATACCATATACACTATATAACCTACATAAAAATGGGCCCCTTACCACTAAGGCACCCGGGCGGTTGCCCTCACTGACCCCCCCTTGGGCCGGCCCCCGACCATCAACCCATCTAGCTTTGTTGTTGGTGCAAAAGTTGCTTAAGGTGACATATGAACTTTCCTCGTGCTCATGGTCGTTGACTCGTATTCTTTTTCATCTGTGTATGTTTGTCATGGTTTGACCGTAATTTATGTTCAACTTATATAAAGCTAATGTATATGTCATGGAACATTGCTGCTTGCAATTGTTCTTCTTGTAAAGACATGGTGCAATGTTCGCTCCTCTGATTATTTATAAAAAAACACCTTTCTTTAAAACGTTGACAAGTTAATTGCGACATTTATTATGGACGGAGGGGGTATAATAACATGATTTACATATTATAATAACACGAGTTACATTTTACTAGCATAAGAGAACATTATAGTAACATGACTTGCATCCTATAGTAAAGGTTTCAGACTTCTGTTACAAAACTGCATTTAGTACAAGAACATCAGCTTACATTCAGAAAGTTGTGCTAATTCCTGCAGGCTCATTGTAGCAATTTGCTTTTAAGTAACTTTATATTATTTCATAGAGAACTGAAAGGATCTTTTGGTTTGACCTGGACTTGGTTGCTCCTCAAACAACGAAGATTGAATGATAATGAAGTACGTAGTGAGATTGCATGAACCGGCTGGTCTGATATCCGAATAAAGTTATACAACCATGTCCCTGATAGTGTTCCCGTTACAGGTCCAACAATATAAACCCAAAGTCCCTTGTAATATTCACTGGCTATTGCTGGTCCAATCGTCCTTGCAGGGTTCATTGAACCTCCTGATACTGGTCTGCAAGATTGTCGAGAAGCATTTATTTTGGGATGGAGGGAGTATACATATATAATGTATTTACCAAACAATTTAGTAATTTACCCTGCTAAGATGGAAGTAATGCATACAGCTGACCCGACTGCAATTCCTGCAAGCTCCCCTATCTGAAAACTTGGATTAGTAAATGAAGAAAGTAAAAGCTAGGGGCGAAAGATATTTCTTACAGCTTTAGTATCTGTTGCAACAGCAGAGGTGACAAACATCATGGAGAAAGTGACGATAACCTCCATGATAAGAGCTTGAATGTCTGTCCCTGAAGGTGATGTTGTGCCAAGATGTTTGATTGGGTGAAGTAATATCCTCAGTGCAAATGAAGCAGAAATGGATCCTGTAAGTTGCGCCACTGCATATACAGGAACCTGCAAATTGGAAAAGAGGGAGTACATAATATCGCTCATCATTATCGTAAGGGTACATGACAAATAAGGGGTCTAAAGTTTAGGGGTCATAAATCATAACAATCCATCACATATCAATTAATTCAAAAATGGTATTTTAGTCTACTTAATGAGCAACTAATCAAAAGTATTTATGATTTTTTTTTCTATCAAAAATCAACCTTTATCTCGAATGGACTTTTATTTTATTTGGGGAGGAAGTATTATATTTTCTGACTTTGTTCTTAAACTAAACTAAACTAGACTGACTTATTTATTGACAGAATTGGTAACAAGTCCAAATCATCAAGATGGTTTAATTAAGGTTAGAAAATGTTTATTATGAGTCAGTTTGATAGTAATGCGTTGGATTAATTAAGATTAGAAAATGGTTATTATGAGTCAGTTTGATAGTAATGCGTTGGATTAATTAATTAGTTTGAAGTTTAATGTTATGGACCACTGGGAGGGTTCAAAATCAAACCCAGGCTGGGATTGGCTATGTGAAGTGATACTGTTAGATAGAGATATTATGATATTTTAAAAATTGTTATTAATAAATCATTTGGTGTTTTATCAATAACATTTTTTAAGATTTCACTAGGATATGATTAAATTGATAATAATGCTGGGTCAATGTTCACTTGTGTTAATCTTCAAAAGTCAAAAGTGAAAAAAAAAATGAGACGGAGGGAGTAGTTATAATGACAAATAAAGACTCACTCGATTACAAGAAAAATAGTCTCATTTCCTTTTTGATTTAAAAATAAAAATAAAAATGCCACATATTAGAAGACAATAATTAAAGTGCAAATTCAAGAAAATACAAGCAAGTAAAACATTACCAATGAGAAGTTTTACTAGTCAATTCGGACTATTTTATTGGAATGGTGGGAATATTTGTTTCTTGCCATGGCATAGTACGAAATGGAATATTTTTTTTTGGTTATGCAAACAAAAAGAGAATCTAACCATCTAACCAAGAATCCTATATTATTAAAAAAATAAAATTAAATATAAATAGTCCAATTTCCATAAAATGATATAAACTTAGTGAATTTCGAGGAGGTAGAACCATTTACACCTACAATCTTTAAATGTGTTTCTCAAATGAGACTATTTTATTGGGTCGAATAGAGTATATTTATTTTGTATAACAAGTAACATAAGCATTCTGCTTCCGAAATTAAGAAAAACTGAAATTGTTTAAACTTTAGAAACGAGACTCTCTTTGGGACAAAATGAAAAGTGTGACTCTCTTCCCGGGAAGTGGGAAGTCTAATCTTTTGATTTTTCTTATATTTTAAATACTATTCTTAATTAAAGCGGGTAAAAATATATCATAAAATGTTGGTTTGATGGTAGTGTGAAATTGATATTAATATTATCAATCATTGAGTTTATGAGTTAGGATTCTTAATTAAAGCGGGTAAAAATATATCATAAAATGTTAGTTTGAAGTTTAATGTTATGGACCACTGGAAGTATTTTTTTATTTTTTAAGGGAGGGGAGGAGCATAATCTTAAACAAGAAAAGGAAAACAAAAATATAATCAGCTGCAAGTAGAAAATGGACCTGTTTCCAGGGGAAGTGTCGGACGGCCGCGAATGCGAAGGTGACGGCCGGGTTCATGTGGGCACCGGAGATATGTCCAACAGCATAGATCATAACGGTAACAATAAGTCCACCAGCCAGAGAAGCTCCAAGCTTTGACACCTTCTGTTCATCACTTGCGCTCAGCGCTGCGGCCCCACATGTCACAAACACCAATAGGAACGTTGCTATTATCTCCGCCACCACCTGTCATTTCAACCACACATCCATTCACAAATTATACCCATCACAAACGCGCACACACACACACACACACACACACACACACACACACACTACTAGGATTAGATTTTCTATACTCCGTATTACTTTGTGTATTTTGTATAACACATATACAACAATTAGTGATCATATGATTCATATATTAGGATTGACATCATAATAATGAAACTATATATGTATACGAAATGCCACATTCAATGCACATGAGATGTATTCATAAACCCGAGCCAAGGTTAAACTCCCAAAATGATACCATAAAGCTGTCACACCCTAAAATGAGACGTGGGCGTGACAACTGGATGACTTACCTTTCTGAGAAAGCCAGGAGGGTAATGATTCCGGTAAAATTGGAAGACATCACATGATAGAGTGTCGATTGACTTTGAGATTTCTGGGTTTTGTTGTGGTTCGGGGACAGAAGTAGAGATCAGGGTTAAGTTTTCGGGATTTTGATGTGGTGGGATTGTTGCTGCCATGTTTTTGGTTGGTCTTTCTATGTTGATGAAAGATGGACCCAAAATGAAGGAGCAAGTCACTTCTTTCCTCGGAATTTAGATGGTTCCTAGGACTCAAGGAGAGGCTTATTATTGGAAAGGCCTAGGTCTAATGTCTGTATATATAGAGAATTCTTGTTGAATTGCTTATAAGTTAGGTTTATCATTATATATACTCCATCCTTCCTTACCAAAATGAATGACCATGCGGACACTTTTAAAAGGTTGACTTTTTATTGTAAATATGCATAAATATTTTTGGTATCATAGATCAAACTTTTAGTTTTGCAACTATTAAATGAGATACGAAAAAAATAAGAAAATATAATTTAGGGACAAAAAATTGTTCATTTTAAAAAAATTATTTTAGGACTAAGATGTATGTATACAGGGGAAGAGAGGACACCATTTGTTTTCTGAAAGTGTAAAAGATATTTTTCTTCTTCTTTTGAAACACAAATAAAAAGTATTGTAGATAATTAAATATACAACACTATTGTGCACAATTGTTGTATTTGATTTAAATTTACAAACCAACAACAATCTTCTCTTTAAAACTCAAACCCACCACCATAACCAACACCCACCACCATGGCCAAAATTGGAGGGAAGAGGATGATTGGAGGAAGGTAGGGAAGGTAGGGGAGGGATTGCCAGAGGAGAGGAAGTGATAGAGATATACCAAATCACAATCATATATTATGTTTTCTTATTATAATAGTTTCCTTATTATTATAATTCCTTATTGTAATAGTATTCATTCTCCTTTTGTTATTATATATTTCCTTAATTAGTGGTTTCTAAGTTGTATATATATATTCATACAACAACAACAACAACAACAACAACAACAACAACAAAGCCTTAGTCCCAAAATAATTTGGGGTCGGCTAACATGAATCCTCATATGTCATCGCGAAAAGAAAAAAAAAAAATAAAAAAAAAAAAAAAAAAAAAAAAATAAATAAAAATAAATAAATAAATAAATAAATATATATTCATACAATGGTAATAATAAAACTTGAGTAATTCATATCAATTCTCTCTCTCTCCTTGTATGAATTGACTTCGTCTATCATTCTTTATTCTATTAGGAAGCTGAGTGGTGATCAGAGATGGGATGATAAAGAGAGAAAGTATTGTTGCGTATTATGTGAATAATATGGGAGGGGAAATAATCTGGGGAAGATGAGGGAGGGGCTGGCCCGTAGGGAGGGAAGGGACGGTTTGCCGGTGGAGAAGGGAGGAGGTTCACATAGGTTGAGGAGGAGAGAGAGAGAGAGGTAGAGAGGGAGACAACGTGTGTATGTGTGTGTGTGTGTGTGTGTTTGTTTGTTTTGGGTAGTGTGAGAGGGACAGAGAAGGAATGATATTAAAATATATATATATATATATATATATATATATATATATATATATATATATATATATATAAATGAATTTGAATTAAAACAACAATGAAATAATATTTGTTCAAAAACATCATACGTTTAAAGATGACAAGTGACTTGCATGTGATCATTTATAATTTTTCTAACAACACTCAGTTAACACCTGACATGAAATAAATTACAATTTTAGAGCCTAAATTAATAGTAATGAAAGAATATGTCCAATATTGTGAATACCTCCTAAACTTTGGGATTCGAAATGCATTTTCCCCATTAAAATTACAAAACAATTTTATACAAATTTTCTTATAAATACTACTGTCAATAAATGATTAGATATTGTATTTGTATGCCCCACTACTTATTAATCCAACATGCAATCAATTCTTGCCAACTATGTTTGTGGTCAAGATTTTGTGCAATTTTATTTGCCCCTAGAATTGCTCAAATTTAAAACTAATACTCCCTCCGTCCCATTAATAACTTCACTTTTGGCCAAAACGGATATCCCATTTAAAGCTTCACCTTTCCTAAAATGGCAAAGAATCTTTACTATTCCACCCACTCATTCTCTCTCCTATTTTACTATTACACTCACAACATTTTTCAAATTTACTATTTCCTCCACTCATTCTCTCTCCTATTTTACTATTACACTCACAACATTTTCTCCACTCACCAATTTCCTTAATTTGCGTGTCGGAGCCAAAAATGTGAACTTATTATTGGGACGGAGGGAGTACATATTATGCAAATACAAAATAGTCATTGCCTTGTTTCTGTGTTGTGTAACATTTAAATATTTCAACTACAAAATATAAAACATTTGTAGTTGTAATAACCCAAAATCCGGACCCATTTTTGAGGGTCCCAAATTATGGACACGTCATACTTCTCGAAACAAAGTATTATTAATGCAACCTTGAAATGCTCATATATATATTATATATCCAAAAATTTCAACTCTTAAACCCAAATTATCTATGGTTACATCTCAACTGTCATAACGGCCAAATTCAAAATACCTAAGTATATAAAATAACAAAATAACATTCTCAAACCTAATTATCTTAACGACTAATTACCCTCCATCCTTAATGCTTACATGGAAGGAAGAGATAATAAAAAAAGGTGAGCGAACAATACCCGGTAAGTTCATATACGAACCCATTCAGTCACTAAGAAGAGGTGATCGCAAAACAAATAATCTTTGCAAAGAAACAATTTAACAATACGAGTAACTAAACGATGGTTTTTTAAGATTTTTCAAAAGAGTGAAACAGAACAATTAACCATATGATCAAATCATTACTAAACAAATATTTTACCGTAGTCATGATCACGTAATCGGTCAAATGAACTGAACAAACCAAAAGCCCACTAGGAGCACAAATACAAAACAGTGTTTCCGGAATACCCCAACGCTAATTCTCAGCAGTGAACAAAGTTGACTAAAATGCCAAATTACAATTATATCCCAATTAACATGGGTTGTTTAACTTAGTGATCATGCGGAACAAAGTTATGTATCCGGTTTAAAATGATCACATTCATTACTCTCCAGCAAAGTTTAACTAATAGCAGGGAAAGAAACAATTTATCTCGAAATTTTCATCTGTATCAGGTCAAATTAGGCTAACATGAGACCCTATGTGCTTTGAATCCTTGGATGTCAATTATAAATTATACAGTATATGGTTGTTACTTGCTAGGATGTACATTAAACATATCACAAAAGGATACTATACTCCCTCCGTCCCGCTTATTACTTCACCATTTTGGCTCCGGCGCGCAAATTAAGGTGGAGAAAATGTTGTGAGTGTAATTTGAAAATAGGAGAGAGAATGAGTGGAGGGAATAGTAAATTATAATGGTGTTGTGAGTATTAAAATAATGTAGGAGAGAGAATGAGTGGAGGGAATAGTAAAGATTCCTTTGCCAAAAAAGGAAAGGTGAAGCTTTCAATGGGACACCCAAAATGGCAAAAAGTGAAGTTATCAGCGGGACGGAGGGAGTATATATTATTGAAAATTTGCTAACTGAATAAATAAAGTGAGACTCTTAATAAATCTACAAACAAGGAACGAAATAGGATTGGCTGATTAGTTAAACATCATGCCTGACATTTATAGGTGTTTATAAACTAATTCAAAATATGCTTTCATTCACCTGAATTGGAGGAACACCATATTTATATTGGCTGATGTATTATAGCACGACAAAACCTAAAAATAGATAAGATTCATTGAATCTTTAGGGAATCAACAAAGATTTTTTTTTCATTATTTTTAATGAGAGGAATCACTAGTGCATGACTGATGTAGGGAATGCATTGGTTGTTCATGGGTTGGAGGAAGCTGGCAAAATTTCGGCATTAGTGACAACTTCCCGGGGGAGCGGTCGTGTCGGTCCCTAAGTGCGCCCGTATCCTTCTTGCCGAATGACAAAATATCTTTTTCAGAATTGAAGATTTCATTTTCTTTTTTAATTAGGTTTCTTAAACATAATTTAGGAGTATTTTGAGTATTGTTTTAATCCTATTTTACATAGGTTTTCCAGATTTTATGGGTCCTATAAATACTTATTTTGTATTCTTTAACAGGGCAACTTTTTGCTATTCAATCAATTTTGCTTTGCAAATTAAGGTTTTACTTTGAAGTCATCATTGGCTTGTTAAATCCTATTTGCGGATTCGAGTTAGGTCGGACATTCCACTTTGTTTGTTCGTTTATCTTTGTTGATTCCGCTGCGTTTACATTAGTTGGTATCAGAAAAGGAACGATCCTTGAAAGATGGCCGGCAATAATGGAGGGGACAACAACGACACAATCCGTTCAACAATGGCTGCTACTCTGCAACAATTGGTCACTGCGAATGCACGTATGGAAACAGAAAGTGCTCGTCGTCATACCGAACTTGTGGAGGTGTTGCGAGGTTTGAGGGGTCAAACCAAAGGCAGAGGGCAGATCGTGAAAACGAAGCTGTAGGACACGAGGATATTCCCCGTCGTGAGCCGCCGGCCGGAGGACTTAGAGACGATCGGAGGAGAGAAGGTAATCGTTACCAAGAACAATTGCCTAAAATTAAAGCCGATTTACCATCTTTTTCTGGTGAGTTAAGTATGATTGAATTTTCGGATTAGTTAGACGAAGTTGAGAATTTTTTTGCTTTGATGAACATTCCTAAGGATAGGAAAGTACCATATGTAGCCTATAAATTGCGTGGTGGTGCTTCTGCATGGTGGAAACAATTGGGTAACCAACTGCATCGTGAATTCAGAGAACTAATTACTTTATGGGCACAGATGAGACAGGCTTTGCGTCAACGTTTCTTACCTAGAAATTTTGACCATGTTATTTATCAAAAATTCTTGGAGTGCAAACTGGGGACAAAAACAGTTGTTGAATATTCTCATGATTTTCATACTTTGTCGGCTCGTTGTGATATGGGAGAATCGGATGTGCAGCAAGCCTCGAGATTTATCACTGGACTTCGTGCGAATATCAGGGATGTTGTCGAGTTACACTCGCATGAATTTTTGGATGATGCTATTGACAGAGCTACAACGGTGGAGAAACAGCTCTCTAGACCTCGTTCTAATTTCAGGAATTTTGGGGGTTCTTATTCCGGAAACAAAGGTTTACCACAAGAGAAAACTCAAGCTACTGGTTCCAAGGCATCGGAAGAAAAGAGTGATGGTCCTACAATTAATCAACCCACACAAGCTAGGAGGACTAATAATTCTGCTACTACTGGCCAACAAAACACTAACCCTTATGCCAAAATTTTTGGTAATAAGTGTTTTAAATGTGGTCAAACAGGACATACTTCTAGTGGTTGCCACCTTCGTAAGAGTACTAATATGGTGGATCATGATGATGATGTTGGCATGGAGGAGGATAATTTTCCGGTTTATTGGGAGGATCCCAATGATAATGAAGAAGAGGTGGAGGATCATGAGTCATTCGTGGTTAATAGACTTATGTTGACCACTCCAAATGAAAAGGAAGATCCGGCGAGGCACAGTATCTTTCGCACCAAAGGGAAGATTAAAGATTTTGATATTCAGATAATTGTTGATAGTGGGACTGTGGGAGCAGTGAAAATTTGATAGCTCGAGATTTGGTGAAAGAGTTGAAGCTGGAGGTAACGCCTCATCCTTCCCCTTATTCAGTTGGTTGGATCAATTTCGTCGAAAAAATTAAGGTACATGAACAATGCCTTGTTCCCTTCTCTATCGGTCGTTACAAGGATACTATTTTATGTGATATAATTGATATGACTGCTTGCAATTTATTATTGGGGAGACCTTGGCAGTTTGACCTTAATGTGGTACATAAAGGGCGAGATAATTTTTTAAGATTTGTGAAAGATGGGATACGTTTTAATTTATGCCCTTTAAAAATTAAAAATCCTTATGTTTTGAAGAAAAAGACGCCTATTATCTCTCTTTGTTCTGCTAATGAATTGCTGGGGGATATAGTCGAAGCTGGGTGTATTTTTGCGGTGGTTAAAAAGGGTGTTCTGGGTTCAGTGAGTTTGGTTCCTACGACATTGGATTCTCTGTTGAATGAATAAGCGGATGTTATGCCAGATGATCTTCCTGCAGGGTTGCCTCCCTTGCGCAATATCCAGCATAATATTGACTTGGTTCCTGGTGCATCACTCCCCAATCTCCCACATTTTAGAATGAGTCCTGCAGAACATGAAATTTTGAGGGAGCAAGTTGAAGATTTATTGAAAAGGGGTTATATTCAGGAAAGTCTCAGTCCTTGTGCAGTCCCGACTCTTTTGGTCCCTAAGAAAGATGAAACCTGGCGTATGTGTATTGATAGTCGGGCTATTAATAAGATAACTGTGAAGTATCGTTTTCCTATTCCCCGTTTTGACGATATGTTAGACATGCTTCGTGGTGCCAAAGTATTTTCCAAGATCGACCTAAAGAGTGGCTATCATCAAGTTCGTGTTCGCCCTGGAGATGAGTGGAAAACAGCTTTCAAAACAAAGGAAGGACTGTATGAATGGTTGGTAATGCCTTTTGGTTTGTCTAACGCACCTAGTACTTTTATGCGTTTGATGAATCAAGTTTTGAAGCCCTTCAATGGAAAATTTTTGGTGGTTTATTTTGATGATATCTTAATTTTTAGTAAAACGGAGTAAGAGCATGTTGAGCATATTCGAGTTGTTTTGCAAGCCTTGCGTGAGAATGAGTTGTTTGTCAATCGCAAGAAGAGTAGTTTTATGCTTGATAAATTATTATTCTTGGGTTATATTGTCTCTGCAGATGGCATACATGTGGATGACGATAAGATTCGTGCTATTCGTGATTGGCCCACACCTACAACTGTCAGTGAAGTTCGTAGTTTCCATGGCCTTGCCACTTTCTATCGTCGTTTTATCCGTAATTTTAGCACTATTGTGGCACCAATTACTGAGTGTATGAAGAAAGGAAGTTTCATTGGGGAGATGAGGCGGATGCTAGTTTCGCTTTAATTAAGGAGAAATTGACAAATGCTCCTTTGTTGGCTTTACCGGATTTTTCTAAACCTTTTGAGCATGAGACTGATGCTTCTGTAATTGGGATTGGAGCTGTTTTGATGCAAGAAAAGAGGCCGATTGCATTTATGAGCCAAAAGTTGGAGGAGTCGAAAAGGAAGTGGACGACTTATGAGTTAGAATTCTACGCTATGGTTCAAGCAATTAAGCATTGGGAGCAATATTTACTTCATCATGAGTTCATTCTCCATACTGATCATGAAGCGTTAAAATATATGAATGGTCAGAAATCGCTTAATCGAATGCATGCTCGTTGGGTGGCTTATTTGCAACAATTCACTTTTGTCATTCAACACAAAAGTGGCCAAAGTAATAAAGTGGCTGATGCTTTGAGTCGAAGGGCTAGTTTGTTGGTGACTTTGAAGAATGTCGTTATTGGTTTTGATTGTTTAAAAGACTTATATGCGACAGATCCAGATTTTGCGGACGATTGGGCCAAACGTCGTGATGGTGTTTCGATTGGTTTATTTTTGTTGCACGATGGGTTTTTGTTTTATAAGTCTCGTTTGAGTATTCCGCAGGGTTCTGTGCGTGAAAGCCTTGTTTATGAGGTTCATCGTGCTGGTCATCTTGGGCGTGATAAAACACTTGAGTTAGTTACTAAGAATTATTTTTGGCCACAAATTCGAATTATAATATTGTGCAGAAGTGTATGGTTTGTCAGACGAATAAAGGGCAGTCGCAGAATACTGGGTTGTATACCCCTTTGCCAGTTCCTGATAGGCCATGGGTCGATATTTCTATGGACTTTGTACTTGGGTTGCCTAGAACTCAACGGTCCAATGATTCTGTTTTCGTTGTGGTTGATCGTTTCTCAAAGATGGCTCATTTCATTCCTTGTCGGAAGACTGCGGATGCGGCTCATATTGCAGGCTTGTTCTTCGAGGAGGTTGTCCGTTTACATGGGGTTCTGAAGACTATTACTTCTGATCGTGATACGAAATTTCTGAGTCACTTTTGGCGCACTCTTCGAAAGATTTTTGGTACGGGTTTGCAGTTTAGTAGTTCTTTTCATCCGCAAACTGATGGCCAAACCGAGGTGGTCAATAGAACTTTGGGAAGTATGGTGAGATGTTTGTGTAGTGATCCTCCTAAAAAGTGGGACTTGGTGTTGGCAACTACTGAATTTGCCTTCAATAGCATGACGAATCGGACCACTAATATGTCTCCTTTTGAAATTGTTTACCAAAGGGCTCCTACTCATACACTTGATTTAGTTCCTTTACCTAGCTTACCGGGCTACAATATTGCTGCGAAGAATATGGCTGAGCTGATTGATAATGTTCAGACTGAGGTGAAGAAAAATATAGAGGAGTCCAATGCGAAGTACAAGTTGAATGCGGACAAACATCGTCGCAAGAAGGTATTTTCTGAGGGTGATATGGTCATGGTTCACTTACGCAAGGAGCGTTTTCCCAAGGCACTTATAGCAAGCTTCATCCGAAAAAGATCGATCCGCGCAAAATTGTGAAGAGAATTAACGACAATGCTTATGTCGTGGATTTACCAGATGGGTGGAA
The DNA here is from genome assembly GCA_022495995.1 of Adenophora triphylla var. japonica. Lineage (NCBI taxonomy): Eukaryota > Viridiplantae > Streptophyta > Magnoliopsida > Asterales > Campanulaceae > Adenophora > Adenophora triphylla. Next base: position 80,831 of record JAFEMH010006868.1, on the reverse strand, counting down.
CATTTCCCTTACGTTTAATGTTGCGGATTTAGTTGATTTCTACAGGGATGATCCTCTTTATTTATGTGGACACGGATTCGGGGACGAATCCTTTTAAAGTGGGGGAGAATGATGTAGGGAATGCATTGGTTGTTCATGGGTTGGAGGAAGCTGGCAAAATTTCGGCATTAGTGACAACTTCCCGGGGGAGCGGTCGTGTCGGCCCCTAAGTGCGCCCGTATCCTTCTTGCCGAATGACAAAACATCTTTTTCAGAATTGAAGATTTCGTTTCCTTTTTTAATTAGGTTTCTTAAACATAATTTAGGAGTATTTTGAGTATTGTTTTAATCCTGTTTTACATAGGTTTTCCAGATTTTATGGGTCCTATAAATACTTATTTTGTATTCTTTAACAGGGCAACTTTTTGCTATTCAATCAATTTTGCTTTGCAAATTAAGGTTTTACTTTGAAGTCATCATTGGCTTGTTAAATCCTATTCGTGGATTCGAGTTAGGTCGGACATTCCACTTTGTTTGTTCGTTTATCTTTGTTGATTCCGCTGCGTTTACATTAATGACTTTGACTTGCGACAATACACAAAATATCCAAAAAAAATATGCATTAGGCAAGACTATCATTTTATACCACCATACTTTGCTTAAGCTTTGGTTTTAAACACCATTGTTTTTTAGCACTTTTTGGGCTCTTTTCAAGTATCTCTACAACGGTACTATCTACTCATTAGATACTTTCACTAGTCTTCTAACCACAAGCTGCTGAATGTTGGCATTAAATTAGAGTCAGAAGTAACGATAACTATCTTATCATGAAAAGGCTGGGCCAAGAGTGATGTTATAAACTGATCATACAAGTGAGAAGACTGTGAATGCTTTTAAGGTGCTCAAACTTTCTATGGCTACTAATGAAAATTTTCATTTCTGAAAAAAATTACATCTGAAACATGGGAACAATTACACCAGCCATTTTGTGACCCTTTTGGATTCAAACTTAGAACTTTAAGGCTGCAACAGGTGGCTTTGACAGGGGAGTGACCATCCCTCACAAGCAAGCTGCTCAGATTTACAATATTGCCCTTAATACTTTATGGTTGCATCTTAAAAACTTTCATTAGAGTGCTACTGCTTCCTAGAAGGCCACAGACATTGATCTTCTCAGTTAATGTAACTTTTTGGGCTCTTTTCAAGTATCTCTACAACGGTACTATCTTATCATTAGATACTTTCACTAGTCTTCTAACCACAAGCTGCTGAATGTTGGCATAAAATTACAGTCAGAAGTAACGACAACTATCTTATCATGCTAAGGCTAATCATGAAAAGGCTGGGCCAAGAGCGATGTTATAAACTGATCATACAAGTGAGAAGACTGTGAATGCTTTTAAGGTGCTCAAACTTTCTATGGCTACTAATGACAATTTTCATTTCTGTCAGCAATAACCCATCATATGTTTGACTCATAAATTAGCAATTTTTTTTTGGGCAAAAAGTCTCCCTGCTTCATTACTTGGTTCTGCTTCTGGATCTTATTTCATAGAATCAACTTGACTAAGTAATATCCTAGGTACGCCCACCAAATGAATCTTTTTGCTCATTATCTCTTTCTAGGGACATATATTTATAGTTCTCCATAATGTTATTTCCTACTGATATCTAAGTAATCACTATCTGCACTTTGAATGTGGTTACTAAAATGTCGAGTATCTTTGCATATGAGTAGGAAATTTTGCAGAAAAATGAACAAGGAAAGAATCAAGAAAGGACATTAATCAATCCATCTGAGATATCCCACCAATCAGTCAAGATGTAAAGTAAAAACAGAAATATTTACACGGAACATTACTCTACAATTCCGGAAAGAAGACTTCCTCATTCCTCTGGTGGACTTTTCTCATCAAACCATCTTGGGGGATCAAATCCAGACCCACCTGAAAAGGGTGACCATTTCCCCTCTTATAAGCACAGGAAAAAAACAGCCTGGTACACATACAACATGCACTCGAAGAAATAAATCTAAGAAAGAAACAGGTATACAATTTGTTGCTTCCAAGGTTCTAGTGGTACGTGTCAAATTGGTAAACTGTGCATGGCTGAGGAAGCAACAAAACATCACTAGAAAGGATCTTCTGACAAAAGAGAACTTGAAGGACAACAGTTTTCGTTGATGAATTATTTTCATCAAACTCGGAAGCATAATGTCATTATACCTAACGGATTGCAGCGACAGAGACGCCATGCAGTCAAGATGGACCCTTTTACAACTCCATACTTCTTATAAGCAATCATGGAATACTCACTACACGTCGGAAGATAACGGCAACTATTTGGCATCAACGGTGAAATTTCCCCTGTTTACCAATAAGAAACGAATTCCACAAATTAATATCCTCTTAATCATGATTATGCTCAGAAAAGGAATGAAAACAGGGGAAATTCACACCCATTTTACAATCACTACATCCTGTTCCATCTAGACTCTAGAGAGTCATATCTCTTTCTTTCATTTCATTTTAATTTTTTTTCACTACATTCGCAATGTAATCAATCTTTCGGGCAATAATTATGGTTATGGGAGTGTTTTGAGTTCGGAAAATGATTCTTGCAGTAAAACTGAAGGATTAAGGAAGACAACTTAGAATAAAGCTAAAAAAGCAATTATCATAATTCATTAACACAAAAATAAAAAGTGCCAAGTCCATGAACTAACTTTTGTAAAATCTCAGCATCGATAATGCAGCCTTAACCCCTATATTATCATCATATTCCTCTCCTGAAAAGGGAAGAATCCAAAGCAAGTCAATAGCAAATTCCTGAAAATATCATACCTGAACACACACAGGTACATAAACATACGCATATAAATGCTTACCTTGCAACTTGCCCTGGTCCGAATCTTTATCCAATCCATGAGCAACTAAAGAAGATCGACGATTGCTACGAAATGCCTGAAAAAGGGGAATTAATACAATCCAACAAAAGTGTGTGTGTTTGTGTGAATTAAGAAAACGAAGAGCTGGAATTTGGGAAAAATGGGAAATTGAGGCGTACAATTTGGATAGGAGAGCAGATGATGGATCGATGTTTCCGATTGATGGAGAGAATTGAAGAATTTGAATGGTTAGGGTTTATAATGAAGAAGGGTTTATGGTGAAGACCGTTGTTAATTTGGGGAAAAACTAGCGCCATTTTGATCCTCTCGAAGCCTAGCGTTGGGAAGGCAACTGTTTTTACTTTTTCCTAGCATGCGGTGCTATTCCATTTGTAATTTGTTTTGTTTTTGAGTAAACAAGCAATAAACCCGTGCGTGCGATCGATGCTCCCATTGTTTTCGCGCATTAAACTTAGGAATACGTTTATTCGTTAATATGATGTCCAATCATAGTTCAGATCAGTAAAGATTTTGATGACGCTTAGCTATTTAGGGTCAGAGCAGCTCGAGGATATCTGACAGGATATATTTAATGGTTGAATGTACCTAGAACACAACACAAATAAAGCACCGTTAAGTCAAAATTGGATGTTAATCAAACTCAGGCCCTCGGGGGTGAGAATAAAAATATTGAGAAATAAGGTTTGGAATGCCTTGAATGTGTGTGAGTGTTTAGGATTTTAGAGCAATATGGCTTACAGTGTATATTTGAAAATTACCTTGTTCAAGGGGACAAAGGTCTTCTATTTATAGGCAATGAGGAGCTGCTCGCTGACATAAGCCATGAGGTCAGCCCTAAAGGGCACTTTGATATTTGACCGCATACACGTGTCCGCATCTGATTGGGTCTGTCAGGGAAGGAGAATCCTCTGTCAGAGGGGATGTCGCTGATGTGGACAGGAGCCGTGTATCCGACGCGGCGCATTAATGGCAATAGTAGGCGCCTGAGCCGCATTGAATGCGATGAGAGTGAGCTGACAACTTGCATGTCAGAGCCAGTAAGCTAACGTGCTCACTAAGCCTTGGTATTTAACCGGGAGGCAGGTGAGATAACCGGGAGGCAGGTATGAGTCCGCGGTCAACATCTTGGGCGCGGTCAAAGGTATTTGACGTGGGCACAGATGGAGCGGTCATACCTCCTGCGGTCACCAAGCCAGCGATTAAGATCCCTCAGGTCTGGAGTAGGATGATGCGGAGAGGAACGCGGTCTTGACCTCAGGGGTCTATCTGTCCGCGGTCTTGACTCCGACAGTCTAGGGAATGCCACGTCACCGGTCCTTAGGGCCAGACCGAGCTTGGGCCCGGTCTAGCTGGTCCGGGCTCATCAGTGGCCCCTAGCTCCAAGTGTGATTATTTATGGTCTGAGCGAGGAGCTACTAGCTAAGCTCGGTTCACTCAGATCGCTCCTCGAGCGGGCACCAGTGTTGGTGTTTTTCGTGGGTTGTTGCTCTGCTTCCCGTGCATATAGGCACGTGGGAGGCACGTGTGGAGGTTTCTAGGCGCCTTGAATGCTCTGCCTCCCAATTTTGCAAGTGGGCCCCTTGGCAGATGAAGAGACAGCGCGTGACACGTACGGAGGGTATGTGTCAGCCATCCAAAGGCGCCAAAAATGCTAACTGACGAATTTTTGAATTTTCAAACGTTTGGCGTCGGTTCGTGGTTCGAGGAGATGGTTTGTGGGCTAATTAATACGGGTTAACCCGTATAAGGAGGCCTTATAAATAGCAAACCCTTCTTCCTCGAACCCTTTTACCGTCTTCAAACTTTCAAACTGCTTAGAGAGAGAAAATTTTTGGCTGCGTACTTTGCGTTTCCTCCCTTCGAATCTACCTTCGAATCTACCTACGTAAGTAATTTTGCTTTTGTTTCTTCTTCATCTCTTTCTCTTTCTTCTGGGTTTTGATGACTACCCGTGAATTTGGGCCCCGTCGTCCGTTGGAACTAGGGGATGGGAGCACTCCGGATACTTTTGCCGTTTGTAAACGGACAGGGGGAATTTTTAGGAAGGTAGCTCATGGTTGACTTAGATTGTCCATGGAGTGCTTCCAGTATTTTTGTGAGAAATCCCAGTGGGGGCCTTTTGTCCCACCCCGATTGTGGGAGGCCAGGAGAAAGATGATTAAAAGGAACGGTGATGTTTTGGTATTGGGAAATACGAGTAGGTTGAGAAACTTTGTAATAGGAGTTTTGTGCAGGTTTCCCCGCGAGAGAGATCAGACTTTGAACGCCGTTGAATTAGTGAGGATAGCGATTCGCGTCCCCGAAGTAATAGTTGACTGGGAGAAGGTTGAATTGATGGATCCCAATCAAACTAGTGAGGCGCGGGCACCGGGCTCCGAGGATCTGTGCACGATCCCTTGGACATTCTCCCTTTGAACAAATGCAACTTACTATCAAGTTTGTTGCATTATTTGTAACCAAATCAAAAAGTATGTTTCATTATTTTGTTAAAGGAAAGTATGTTACTTGGTTGTAATTGAGGGGGGGGGGATAGTTACTCTTAAAGGTAAGGCATTTTATCCTTTTATATAAAATAAATCAATGTATTTTTCGATGTCTAAAAAATATTACGTACTTTTATAATTTTTTTCAATTTTTCAAAATAAAAAATGGATTTCAATTTTTTTCCCCTTGAATCTTGCATCACTTTCAAAAATTTAAGCTTTCAAGAACTTTCTTCTTGAAAATAAAAACACAATCCATTAAAAAAATTAAAAGAAAGTAAAATAAAAACTAATTAATTGTATCATATTAAAATATCACTATGGCGATCATAATATTTTTAAAAGGAGATACATTTTTGAAGCAAACCAAAAAGGAAACGGTAACTATCATTTTGAGAGAGAGAGAGAGGGAGCATCAAATTTACATCTTAGAGTCTATATGAATGTCCTTTATTGTCAACAACAATATTCTATTTATTTATTTTTCTAAAAAATGTCTCACTGTCCTTTGTAGGTAGTTCCGAAAAATAGTCTCATACAACACTGGCACATGACCGTTTAGTAGGAACGAGCTAACGAATCACATTTTCTGGTGTAGTCATTTGTGGTTGTGAGACATATTTGAGTTCATCTGATGAAGTAGCATTTGCTGTGTTTAGCATATATACAACTAGTAAAAGCCCGTGTTCGAGGACACGTGTTTTTTTTTTTAATTAAATTTTTTTAAAGGGCAAAATGGGAAATGGACAACTTAGTGAGGGCAAAATGAGAAATTTGGCATTTGGTACTGTTCATAGTACTGTTCACCCACCTGTGTGATTTATACTATAGATTTCGAGTAATAATGATAATCACAAAAGCAAATACATGATTTCAATTTCATTCAAACACAACATAAAAATTACATTGCTATATTTTATAAATGAGTCACATGCCATAAAAGCAATGAGCTTGTACATCTGAATGTTCTATTCATAGGTTTGCCACAAAATTGGTCCATGATCTGAATCACAAGGGTTGACTTTGTTATTACACAAGGTTGCATCTGAATCACAAATCTACTACGCTTCATAGTCTGCTACCACATGATAACGTAGCAATCTCTCCCAAGTATCTTCAAGAGAATAGAGCGGGCGCTTGAAGTCGTGATGACAGACAAGCAATCTATAACTCCACCTGATTTGCTGCTGAAGACCTAAATGACATATGTTCGACTTTCTGATACATGAACAAGTCTATGGATGGACGGGACTTGTTTTTGCAGTTATAGCATATGTCCGACTGTCCTCCTGTCTGCTCGCCACCGATATTAATTGCGTCCTGCACCAGATTAGTGGCATCGTAAAAATCCTAGGTCTCCGCGATTGATATATTCTAATGTCCGAAAGAATAAAAATAAATGGATCCACAAATTAAAAACAAAATCGATCAATCCAACTTCAATCTAGTATGCGGAATACTTCCATTGACAACAATAAAAATAAATGCATGTAAAAGAGAAATTCAACAAGTTCACAGATCATAATTGATAACGCCATTAAAAACCAAATCTATCATTACAGCTGTAAGATGCAAATATCTCAACGCACACAAAGAAATTAAGGAAAAAAAAACTGATTTTTCTTTAATATGACTGATGATACCACAGCATGAGTCTAAAAGATTAAAAAAAGAAGGTAAATGAACTTTTATAACAGATTTGCCTGATCGAAATACAAAATTCATACATAAAATGAACTTACAGTGATCTTAGAACTTCTCCTCTGATCGGGATGAGTTGCCCGACTGACGTTCTGTGGTTGGATTTCGTCTCTTACCAATCGCATCTTTCGTTCGTCAGACAACAGATTCATCTGTAGTGTGTGTTCGGTTTACATGCTTATTCTATGTGTATCTGTGTGTGTGTGTGTGTGTGTGTGTGTGTGTGTTTGTGTTTGAGAGAGAGAGGGAGGAGAGAGAGGGAAGCAGTTCGTTCAGCCGTCTAAGAGAGATGGAGAAGGAGAGAGCGGAGCAACCAAAGATTCATAGAGACTATATATAATAATGGATGCTCGATTTTAGGGTTATTATAATGATTAATTCCCCAACAGTCCCCCAAATGGAATGCAATTCTTAAATAGGACAAGTTGGGATTTTGGTGGCAATTATTTTGAATTTCTTCTATTGCCAAAGAAGGTTTTTAGTAATTGACATATTAGTGTTGGTTTCATGCACAAATTAAGGTTGATATTTTATTATATTCAATTGCAAATTTGAGAAAATCTACTCCCACATTTCATGAGTGGTAAAGGTGCTGAATTCCTTAGCATATTGTAGGTTTTGGTTTGATTTTTTTTAATTTCATTATGGGCTTAAAATTGAAGTGTGAGAGTGATGTCTCAAAGTAAAAGTTGGTCCGACACATAACTCTCCGAGGATTTGTTTTCCAATCTCTCCCATCTTTTCCTCAGAGTGTTGCTCAGATAGATGGCTATCAAAGTGTCTCAAACATGGCCATCGGAACTCATGCATGGAAAGCTGAATAGTGATGGAGCTTGCAGTGAAAAATGAACCTATCGAGACTTAGATTTGGTTGCCTGCGAGATTCCTATTGTTTCTCAGTGTTCTTGTTGTTCCGCACATCAGCAAGAAACCCCTCCCCATCTTTTCTGTTACTCGTGTTAGGTTTGTTAGGATCGGAAGGTAGTAATATAGGTTGGTGATGGAGGATATTTGTTTGTATTTCTCAACTCTTATATTTTTCTCATCTTAGCCATTATATCAAGCACATATTTATACTAGAGTGCTGAATATTCTAGACTCATGCTTATTTCAAAAACTTATGGCCAAATCATTGTTAGAAAAAGTAACATTTCCCTTGTCTTGAATTTTGTTTCTCGCTACCCTACTGAACTTCACTATCCTAAGAACTAATTAGTGTTTTTTTAGATGATTTCGATTATCGACTCAGTTCATGGGTTAATTTTAATTTCTTTTGAAACACATGATTTACTTTTATGGAACCCTGCTACTCGAATATCAAGGAAATTACCTCAATCTGGATTTAAATTTCGCACTGAATATTTGATTGTTGTTTATGGGTTCGGTTTTGATTAGTCGAATGATGACTATAAAATTGTTGGACTTTTTGCTACTCTTGGTAATGAGTTTGTTGAAGCCATGGTATACTCATTTAGAACAAATTCTTGGAGAAATATTGGCTATTTTCCTTCGAGTTTTAGTCTTTTCCCAAATCAGAAGGGAAGGTTTTTTAAGGGGGCAACTCATTGGCTTAATTATTTAAAAGATTCAGTTAATGATTGAAATTTGTCTCCTCCTAATCGATTTTTTTTGTCTTGAGTTAACTAATGAGACATATAGTGAAGTTCCAAAACCTAAATATCGTGAACGTGAGCATTCGTTGAGTTTGAATATTCTTGAAAAATGTCTTTTCCTACTGTCTGGATGCCATCAATCTCATATGGATGTATGGATAATGAAAGTTTATGGTGTGAGTGAGTCTTGGACTAAACTGGCTAGCTTTCATTATCTTGATAGTTCGTGGAAATTCATGTATCCGACACTATTATATATGTCAATAGAGGATGAAATTTTATTGGAATTCAACCACCGTATTTTGTTGTTTGATCTTAAAAGTAAATCATTCAAGAATCCATATATTCATCCATCTCAAGGCTATGTTGATCAACTTTGAAAGGTCCTGTTTGCTTAATCAGTTAAAAGGTTAGGCAGTTAAGCTTTGACAGCTGAGGTGAAATCTTAGCTGTCAGATATTAACTGAAATAAAAAGCAAGAGTGAAATGTGCAGCGAAATGAATAGTGTTGAAATAATGTAAAGACAAGTGATTAGTGTATGTGTGTGTGGGTGTGTGTGTGTTTGTGTGTGATAATACCAAATGAACACAAGAATTTTAAGGTGGTTCAGAGTTCACTCCTCCTACGTCCACCCTCACTGTCAACCTTGACAAGTAAGATCAATCCACTTAAATCTAGTTCCCTTTAAGATTTACAAAGGATGATTAGGCAAGTTCCTTGAACCTCCTCTTCCTAATTAGTACAGTCAATTAGGGATTTGCTTGTTACGAAGCAAATTACAATACCCACTTAAAGTCAATCTTAAGTGGTTTACAAACTAGTTTATACACCTGAATTACAGTTACAAGTGTCTCAAAGTTGTTTGATTGTTGGTTGCAGGTTTTTCAGGTGTGGAAGGGTTGAAGGTAAGGTTGTAAAGGTTGTATGTTGAAGGGCATTGTCATCAGTCTTGAAGGTTTCCTTTTATAGGCTTGAATATAGCCGTTGGAGGAGACAAGGTAGTAAATGCAAGTGGATGAAATAGTGTTTGCATTTAGAGCCTTGTTGACTGGATAATAACAGGCTGTAATCTGCAACCATTGTATATGATCTTCATGGAGATGAGCTGGCAACATCTGTTGAGAGAAATTGGGCAAGGCACATCTTGGTTATCACATAGAAACATCACTGCTGTTGTTGCTGAAGATCATAGCTGTCAGAGGGATGAGACCTCTGCTGTTGAGAACCTTAGCTGTCAGGCTTGGTTCTTTGAGTTTGCAGTTTTAGAAGTCAAGGAATTGGGTAGGGGAAATGTAATGATCCTTATGTTAATAAATACATTGATTTATATGATTGGTCTTGAGTTTGATCATTACAGTTCAGTTGAATCATTGCTGTCCAGTTGATTTATGAGATGTGCAGTTTGAGTCATGGCTGTCCAATGTTCATGAGTTATCTTGGCTGTCAGATAACATTGGATAAGATATGTTTCTTTGTCAAAACCATGTATAGCTATATGGTTTACATAGTTTGGTCCTAACAATTTCCCCCTTTTTGGCAAAGTAATATATCTAATAAAAGATATGACCTGCAAGATACTCATGAATTGAATATGCCAATGAAGATAAAATTAATCTTCTTGATTCAATCATAAGTGCCAAAACAAATAAATTATCCAAAGTAACAATTGTTTAAAACAGGGGATAAAAGTAGGGGTTAAAAGACTTAGCCAAAAGAAAAAAAAATTTCTAATCAGCAAATTCATCTCTTTCTCTCCTTGCTGCAAGGAGTTCATCTCTTTCAGCTAGCAGCACCTTCTTCATCTTTTCATCAAGACCTCTGAAATACATTTCATTATTCCATTCCCAGCTCATCTCATCGTCATAGGTGAAGGTTTGATCTTGTCTTTCTTTGAGAACAGCTTTGGGTAGAGGTTCTTCATCATCTCTTAACCTTAGATTACCCCATTTAGGAGCACTCTTTCCTCTAGAGCTTTGACATCTAGTTCCTGAAAATAAGTTAGAAAAGAAGGGATTTGATTGCAGAGAGGGGGTTGGTTGAGCTGGAATCTGAGGGGGTGCTGTGGAGACAGTGAGAACAGCTAAGGTTGAAGGCTGATGCATTTGCTTTGCTGGTTCATCTTCTTCATCATCACTTGATAAAATAACATTAGCAGCAGCACCAGAAGCTCTTTTTCCCAGATTGATAGCTTCCTCATCAAATTCAATTGCTTTTCCCTTGGATGCCCTCTTTTCAGTTTTGGATCCAACTGAGACTTCCAAAATGTGTCTCATTTTGGTTATCATGGTCCTTGTGAATTTCTGCATATCAGTGATGGTCACATGATATGGAGGCACAAAAGTTGAGAGGTTGAAGGTTGGAGGAAGTTTTGCTTGAAGAGATCTGTTATTTAGAGGAATGAAGGAAGGAGGTACTGAAGTAATAGGGGAAAACATGGCTGTCAGGTTTGGCTTGGCAATGACAGCCATGATCTTGGATATATTGCAGCAGATTCTCCAGTACATCTCTTTGGTTAATTCAATGCAGAGAGCATAGACAAGGGATGAGGGCATGTAAATGCATTCATTGATGTTGTTTGACAGAAGTTGGGAGAACAACACTTCCCAGTCAATGATGGTTGAAAGTTCCATGAAGTTGGGTAATGTGGGGGCATTGTGAAAGAAGGAAGTGGGGAGAGCTGCTCTATACTTCTTCCATTCCTCATGGCCAAACATAATGAGCCCACATCTATTTCTTGCATGGATCATGATTGTATTCTTACTCAACAGCCAAGGATTGGGAATGATGTTGGGGTTGGCAATCTCAGGGAAGTGAGTGATTCCCTTAAGTCTTTGGTGAGCAGCCATGATTGAAGGGAAGGAGAAATCAATGTCACAATCCAGAATCCAAGGCTCACAGGCTGGAAGGGTTTCAGAATTAGGGGTAGGTTCAGGTGTTTCTTGAGGTTCAACAGATTCAATAGGTTTGGGATGAGATTCACTATCAGGCATGCTTGCCTTCTTGGCTCTATCTCTGGTTTTGATCAAGTCTAGAGCTTTTAGCATATCATCCTCAGTTAATAAGGATCTTAAGTATGAGATGACAGCAGGAAGCAAATCAGGGCGTCCTTCCAAAGATAATCCTTCAGAGGCTCTGAGGATATTTTCAGGAATAGGAGATGGATCAGAGGGACTTGAAATGGGAGAAGATTGATCAGGGGAAGGCTCAGCTGTCAGAATAGGGGATTGATGACTAATGTTCCCCCTCAACTGAGGATCACCTTTTTCAGAGTCAGGGCTATTCCCCCTTTCATTTTCAACACTAGGCTAATTTGGGCTTATGTTGGAAGGATTTAGGTTGAGAATTCCTTGGGCTATAGATTCATGAGGTGAACTGGATTGGTCTTTGTTTGGTGAGGGTTGAGGAGTATTGGGTTTCAACTTTTTGGGGAGGGGAGCATCTTTGTCAATCTTTCTCTTCCTAGAGAATGTATTTAGAGAAGGAGAGGGGGTATGAGTTACCTTAGTTGAAATTTCAGCAAGCTCAGGAACCTTAGCTGTCAGAGCAGAGGCATCCATAGTTGTCCCAGAAGTTTGCCCAGTCTTAGCTGTTTTGTGTCTTACATCCACAAGAGACCCAGCAAGGGCTCTCCTTAGCTGATCTTCATAATCACTATCATGACTAGCTTCTTCTTCACCAACAAAATCATCAATATCCTTGAATATAGGATCTGATTGGGTTTCTTCACTATCAGCATGTTGTTCCTCAGCAATCTGCTTTCCTTTATTAGTCACTCTTGCTCAGTTACTTGCTCAACCACTTCTTGTACCTTCTTTCCTTTGGGAAACTTCTTTCCTTTCCCAGTTTTCTTCATCTTAGCTTGGCCAATCCTCTTCTTGATTTTGCTAGGTGTGGTCTCTTGATCCCTTTCTTTGATCACTACACCCTTGTCATGCTTCCTTTTTGATCTCTTGTCATTGACCATGTGGACCAATGACTTCCACAGCCTCATTTCATTCTCAGTCTTCTATTTCAGTCTTAGAGTTGCTTCATCATGATTGTCAGAGCTGTCCCTAAAGTCCAACTTTTTCTTCCCCTTGAGCCTTAATGTGCTCAAGTTGAAACTCCTAGTTTGCATAAGAGTGGTAGTTTCAAGCCAATCATCTTTTAGGGGAGGGTTCAGCTTAGGAATCAGATGATGTAGGATCCCACTCATGAATCTGAAGTTATTCATCCTTGGGGTTTGCTTCTTGAACTTCCAAGGTGAAGGGGATGTGGCCAATTGAAAGTTGTGTAGTAGAGTAACACTCCAGTTTACATCCTTAGCTATCAAACTCAAGCCTTGCTTCCACTCATTTGGACTGATTTGATCCAAAGATGATTGCTTTCCATCAAACCCCTTGATGATAACATCCATTAGGGTTGATTTAAACAAATCCAGGGTCCCCTTTTTAATGGGTTTATTCTGGGCCACTAGGTAATTGCAGTTGGGTTCATCAAAAAATTTCTTGTAGAACATTTCCAAGGCACAATCTTTTCTATCCCAAAGGTTGCTTCTGGTTCCATTCTTCATTGGAATGCTGTAGACTTCAGAGACCACCTTGGGAGATACATGAATTTCAGTTCCCTCAATGTTGATTCTAATGGATCCATCAACAAGTCTTTGTCCAGCCATGTAAATCTCTCTACATAATTTCTCGTAGATGGGGGGTTGAGCTTCCATCATGTTACAAAGATTGTTGGACTCAAGAAGGGCTTTGATAAGAGCTCTAACCTCATGCTCATAGAAATCAGGCTTGATGAAATACCCATGAGCTTCAGTGTAAGACATGGTTGAATAGAACAGAGTATTAGGGTTTCAAATAACAGAGAGAATCAGAGAAGGGAATTAGGAGGGTGGAGAATGTTTGTTTGAAGAAGGGTTAATTTCGCAAGGTTAAATGATAATGAGGAGGGAATTTGTGTAGTTCAACGGCTAATACGTGGGTTAGTGTAACGGTTAAAAATGGGCATTTAAGAATGTGACTGTTCATGAATATTGCTTTTTGTCCCCCACTCAGTACGTGCCATAACTTCCATAAAACAAGGGAATAAAGTCCGTACAGAGAGGTGAATTTTCAGAGGGGTTTATCAGGGAAATAAATGAACGTTTGTTAGTGGCAAGTTCCCATAATCCTCGATTTGGCAAGAACTCAAATCATAGCTGTCAGACTTGATGACCAGCCAAGCCTATTTTGAATGATCATTGCCACTATGTTGACTGAAGCAAAATTTGTCTATAAAAGGAAATGTATCAGTTTATGAGATTTATTCAATCCATTTCAGTCATATAGTAAATGGGAAGATTAGTTTCAATGTTCAGTCCTAGCAAGATGTCTAAGACAGCAAAGAAACTGGTCTTTCAGAGTCCAAGGGTAGAGGAAACTAGGGAGGAAAGGTTTGAGAGGGAGTTTTGGTCATATCAAATTCAAACAGATAATGCTTTAGAACAGGAGGTGGATCAATTGCCAAATGATGATCCACATAAGGAAGAAGAGTTGAGAGAGAGAGAGATAAGAAAGAAGTTTTCGGAGGAGGAGAGACTAGCATTGTTGGAGGGTGAGAGAAACAGGTTAAAGGAGATAGCTAGAGACAAGGGTAAAGATAAGTTAGTTTGTGAGAGTCAAAATGATCAGACAGCTAAGATTAAGCTATTTGGTAAAGGGAAGGAGGGTGAATCAAGTAGGCAGGTTGGGGTAGGTGTAGAGAGGGTTTACACATTGGGAGAGCTAGTGAAGCTTGACAGCAAAGAAAGGATTAAGATTGACACTCCAATTGGTCAACCTGATTTCTTAGATGTCAAGGAGTTCACAACAGTAACCAGGGATTCACTTACTCTGAGTCAAACAGTTCTTGAGGGAACTGGAGACAAGACAACTTTGCAGGAGTGCAAAGTTCTCCTTCAAAGGCTTATATGAGATTGTTCTCACAGTTTCTCAAGTGTTTGAGTCCAGCAGCTATGAATGAGGAAGTAGAAGTGGGTCCTCAGTCTGATCAAGCAATCATTACTCAAGAGAGTGCAAACACTTCAGGGACATTTAGCTTTGTTTCTCCACTAAGAGATTATCCTCCTTACAATGCTGTAGAGGAATGGTGGCCAAGGAGGGTGTGTCCTTCTATACAATTCTCAACATCAGCCATTGATCCATTCATGCAGAGGCACCCAGTGTGGTTGGAGAGGTATGGGGACATCAAGGAGAATATCTATGAGGCTCTTGATGTTGTCTATAATGAGTATGGGTTTATAGATGAGGATATCCATGATTTGCCAAAGGACAGTTAAGAACATAATTCTTAGCTGTCAGAGTCTGTGAGAGGGATGGTTGTGAGAGAAAGGAGGGGTTGAGAAGCTTTTGGTAGTATGTATTTGTGTTTGTTTTTGTGTTTTGAAAACTTGTGTGTTTGGTAGGAAGGTGTTTGGTTTAGAATAATGAAGGTTTTAGTGTAAGGTAATGGTTAGCTGTCAGATCCCTAATTGTTAACAACAGCCATATGTAATGCTTTCCGTTTATCAATGAAAATACTTTATTTTGGCAAGTTAATCATTCCCAACATTGCCCTTAGCATCTCAAATCTCTTTTCATCCATTGCTTTTGTTAGGATGTCAGAGACATTATCTTCAGTGCATACTTTGGCTAAGTTGATATTTCCTTTTTCCACATGATCTCTGATGAAGTGATGCCTAACTTCAATATGCTTGGTTTTGGAGTGTTGGACAGGGTTTTCTGTCATGGCAATGGTACTGGAATTGTCATAGAAAATAAGAATATTTGACATGTCCATCCCAAAGTCTTGGAGTTGACTTTTGAGATAGAGAATTTGAGAGCAACACAGACCAGGAACAATGTATTCAGCCTCAGCTGTTGAGGTAGCTACTGAAGTTTGCTTCTTACTTGACCAAGAGATTATTCTTGATCCAATGAATTGGCAACCACCACTAGTGGATTTTCTATCTAAATTGCATCCAGCATAGTTTGAATCAGTGAAGCCAATTAGGGAGAATGGGGATTCAGAGGGATACCACAAGCCATAGTCAGGTGTTCCTTTCAGATATCTCAGGATTCTCTTGACAATAGAGAGATGAGATTCTTTAGGATTAGCTTGGAATCTTGCACAAAGGCAAACACTGAACATGATATCAGGTCTAGAGGCTGTCACATATAGGAGTGATCCAATGTAGCTCCTATCGAGTGTTGGATTCACACTCTGGCCATCAGGATCAGCATGGAGTTTGGTTGTGGTTGACAGAGGAGTTCTAGCTGGGGAAGCAGTTTGCATATCAAAATTTTTGATCATGTCTCTTGTATACTTGGCTTGGTTAATGAAGATCCCTTCCTTCATTTGCTTGACTTGAAGACCTAAGAAGAATGTGAGCTCACCAATCATGCTCATCTCAAATTGATTCTTCATGATTTCTCCAAATTCAGTGCACAAGTCTTCATTTGATGAACAAAAAATAATGTCATCAACATAGACTTGGATAAGTAACTGGTCTTCTCCATATTTCTTGATAAACAAAGTGTTATCAATATGGCCCTTGGTAAATCCTTTGCCAAGGAGGTATTTATATAGGGTATCATACCAAGCCCTAGGTGCTTGCTTAAGCCCATACAAGGCTTTGCCCAATTTATATATATGATCTGGAAATTTTTGGATGCTCAAAACCATTGTTATGGATAAAGCATCTACTTCCAAAGCCATGGAAGTATGAAATGGTTGGTGTTCTACCATTCCATAGCTCATAGGGAATCTTGGAGTGAAACTTGTTGATGAGAGTCTTATTCTGGACATACACAGCAGTGGTGACTGCTTCTCCCCAAAAGTATTTAGGGAGGTTGTTCTCTGACAGCATAGTTCTTGCTGCTTCACATATTGTTATGTTCTTTCTTTCAGCAACTCCATTTTGCTGTGGTGTTCTAGGAGCAGAAAAGTTGTGCTTAATCCCTTTTTGATCACAATATTCTTCAACACCAGTGTTTTCAAACTCATTACCATGGTCAGATCTGATTTTGATGATGGATAGACCCTTTTGGTTTTGAATTTTGTTGAACAGTTTGACCAGTTGTTCTAAGGTTTCCTTTTTGGATTCAAGAAGGATGATCCAAGTGAATCTAGTGTAGTCATCAACTACCACTAGAGAATATCTATTTCCACCAAGAGATATGGTTCTGATTGGTCCAAAAAGATCCATGTGGAGTAATTGAAGGGGTTTTGAGGTATCCAATCTGGTTTTGGCAGTGAAGGAGTTTTTCTTTTGCTTTCTACATTGACAGGCCTTGCACAGCTTGTCCTTTTTGAAGGGAATTTTGGGTAGGCCTTTTACTAGGTTTGAATTGGCTAATTTGGAGATACTTTTGAGGTTGAGGTGAGCCAATCTTTTGTGCCATAGCCATGACATATCATATTGACTATAGGAGAGCAAGCAATGAGCATCTGATGATTCCACAACTTCCAGGTTTAGACAGTAGAGGTTGCCTTTTTTGATTCCAGTGAGAATTGACTTGTTGTTGACATCTTTGACAGTGCAGTGGTTTTTTGGAACATACAACATAATATCCCTTATCACAGATTTGACTAAGACTAATCAAATTGTGCTTGAGACCTTCTACATAAGACACATTAGTAAAAATAATGTCTTTAGTAACAAGGTTTCCTGATCCTTTGACTTTGGCTTGAGAATTATCACCAAAAGTTACATTTGGACCATTTTTAGGGACATATTGTTGCAACCACTCCTTGTTGAAGGTCATATGTCTGCTGCATCCACTGTCCAAGTACCATATTCCTTTCCTAGGTTCCTACAAAACAGAAAAATAAATTTATGGTACCCTTTTATTCTTTTGGGTCCAAAGGATTAGAATTTCTTTGGTACCCTAGCTTTGTTCATTGCCCTCTTTCCAAAATACTGGTTTAGGGCATTGTAATATCCCATGATCTGCAACATATAGGGTGTAGGAGCAGTAGGTTGGATCATCCATAAATCTTGTCAACAAACTTGCAGCAAACATTATGTCTGGCCTTGTAGCCATAAGATATAATAACTTTCCAACCAAACTTCTATAAATAGAGGCATCAACCTTTGCATCATCATCTTTCATCAACCTCTCATTCACAATGAGAGGTGTTTCCGTAGGATTGCAATCATCCATCCCAAACTTCGCCAAAATATTTTCAGCATATTTCTTTTGACAAAGAAACACACCATCTTCTTTTCGATAAATCTCCATACCAAGAAACTGATGTAGCAAGCCCATGTCATTCATCTCATATCTTTTCATCATATCATTCATGAACTCAAGGATCATTTTCTCATTGTTACCGGTATAAAGCAAATCATCAACATAAAGATCAACAATAAGAATAGAGTTACCTTCAGTCCTCACGTACAAAGTTGGCTCACTTTTGCTCTTTTGGAACCCCTATGTAGCAAAATAAGAGTCAATGTTGCTGTACCAAGCACGAGTCACTTGCTTCAACCCGTACAATGCCTTCTTCAACTTGTACTCCTTTTCATCCTTGCCTTTTTGTATGAAACCTTGCGGCTGCTCCACATAGATCTCTTCCTCCAATTCTCCATTCAAAAATGAATATTTGACATCCAATTGATAAAGCTTCCATGATATATGGGCTGCTATGGAAATGATAGCTCTAATCGTTTCAAGACGAGCCACTAGTGCAAATGTTTCATTGAAATCAATTCCAGGCTGTTGTGTATAGCCTTTAACAACCAACCTTGCCTTCTTTTTGTTGATAGATCCATGCGGATTCAGCTTTACCTTGAACACCCATTTCACTCAATGATCTCCTTGTCATTGGGCTTTTTGACTAGCTCCCAAGTCTTGTTCTTCTCTATGGCTTGAATCTCATCTTCCATGACTTTTCTCCAATCTTCCTCCTTGTAAGCTTCTTCAATATTTTCAAGTTCCAAGACACAAAAGGTGCATCTTGCATAGATATCACTCAAATCCCTCAGTCTTATTGGAGTTGATTTGGGAGAAGATGAACTTGATCTTGGACTTGAACTTGAACTTGAACTTGTCAAAGAGCTAGAAGATACATGTGGGCAGCTAGGTGGACTTGAATGATCTTCAACCTCAGCATTTTCTTCTTCAAGATCTTCATCATCATCATCTACAAGAGCTACACCCTTCACGACTTTTTTGTTCTTCCAATCCCAAGAAGCATTCTCTTCAACCACACATCTCGGCTAATAAGAACTTTGTTGTCTTTCAAGCTCCAAACTCTTTACCCTTTTGACATGGTACTATGCCCAATAAAGATGGATTTTTCACTAGCTTCATCAAGCTTCCGTCTCTTTCTTTCGGAACTTGAGAATAACAAATGCCCCCGAACACCTTCAAGTGCCTCAAGGATGACTTTCTCCCACTCCAAGCTTCAAATGGAGTTTTGTTGTACGAAGCTTTTGTTGGACTTCTATTAATCAAGTACACGGATGTATTCACGGCTTCACCCCAAAAACTCTTTGGCAATCCCTTTTGTTAGGACTTAACTTTGTGTTTTGATGATGATTGATCATTTAACGGGACAAAGTTAAATGGTCTAAAGTGTCAAGAGAGGAAAGTTGCATAAGTTACATGAAGGCCCCTTGAATTATCCCAAGATCTGATAAAAGACTTCAGACAGCCAAAGATTTGACAGTAATGATTTCTTAACAAGTTGTGACAGTAATGATCAAGCAACTCTAGAGAATCAATCCAATAAATCAAGTGTTATTTCATTACAAGAGATCATTACATATCACCAGACTTAAACCATGTCCTCTACTCAAATCAAGATCTAATAGCTAAAACTGCTTGATCTAACAGCCAAGAACCCAATAGCAGAGATTCATCACTCTGACAGCTAAGATTTTCAGTGCCAACAGCAATGTACTAATCCATTGATGACAAGGATGTGCTATACTTAAATCTCTCAACAAAATTGCCATGTCATCTCTCCATGAAGATTTCCTGAACTTGGGTTGCAATTTCCAGCCTGTTTATATCAGTAAAAGATGCACTAAATACAAACACTATTCCAACCACACCATTTACTGTATTGTCTCCTCCAACGGTTACATCCTCAGACAACATAAATGTAGCAACGGCTACTTCCTCAATCCTCCTATATATTGGACCCAAATATCCCATTCTAAATACTCCTTTTACACCCATTTACAGTCCCTTTTTTAGCCTTTACACACAACCCTTTTACACCACTGCAGCCTCTTGACAACCTTCTGCAATCCCTTTTCACACCCATTAACAGAGCCCTTTTTACAGCCTCACACCCCTCATACAACCTTCTGCAGAGCCATTTAACAGCCTTTCCACACCCATTTACAGTCCCTTCTTACACCCTTTCCACAACCTTCTGCAGAGCCTTCTTACAGCTATCTTACACCCTTTCCACACCCATTTACAGCCCTTCCACACACAACTTTTACAACCTTCCCTTCACCTTTGCATACCTGCAAACCTGCAACCAACAATCAAACAAATCTGAGACACTTGTAATTGTACTTCAGGTGTATAAACTACTTTGTAAACCACTTAAGACTGACTTTAAGTGTGTATTGTAATTTGCTTCGTAACAAGCAAATCCCTAATTGACTGTACTAATTAGGAAGAGGAGGTTCAAGGAACTTGCCTAATCAACCATTGTAAATCTTAAAGGGAACTACATTTAGTGGATTGAACTCACTTGTCAAGGTTGACAGTGAGAGTGGACATAGGAGGAGTGAACTCTGAACCACTTTAAACCCTTGTGTCATTTGGTATTATCACACACAAACACACACATACACACTTTCACACACTCACTAATCACTTTGTCTTTACATTATTTCACTTTATTTATTCCGCTGCACATTATACTCTCTCTATTTAATCAGTTAATATCTGACAGCCAAGAATTAACCTTAGCTGTCAAAGCTTAACTGTCTGATCATCTATTTGTTGATTAAGCAAACAGGACCTTTCACCTTTGCATGAAGCATAGACTTGCCCATTTCTTCCACCGTTTGATTCTTCCTTTCACTTACTCCGTTTTGTTGAGGAGTATAGCGAACAGTGAGCTGCCTATCAATGCCTTCATCTTCACAAAACTGGTCAAATTCATTGTTATTATATTCTTTTCCTCCATCTACTCGCCTTAGTTGTGGATTTAGGCTTCGCTCAGGCGCTATCAATGGGCAACTGGTGTGTAGAGGAATGTCCATTATCTAAGTTACAAATTTCTCTATTGTCAACAACTATATTCTTATTCTGTCCATAAAAAAAATTCCTTTTAATGTAGTTCAGAAGTCTCATGCTGCACATGACCGTTGAGTAGTGATCTTGTTGTTGGGGTCCACACATTTGCCGTCCCTAGTGAACACAGCATCGTGATGAATAGTTTTTCCATATTATCCGTTCTTAAAATGGCCCTTGAGAGACTTGTTTATTTGGACAGAGTAGTTTAGCTACTATCATAAATGGAAGTTATTTAATTTGTGAGCCAAGGCTTATCATCGAAGTTATGTCTGGCCCTTCCCTTCAGTTGAAACACATTTTCTAGTGTAGGCAGTAGCCAATCGTGGCCACGAACCACATTGAAGCTCAACATGGGTAAAACTGTCATTAAATATATTAGTCTTCAAACATAGTATAAATATTACATTGCTTTATGTTATAAAAGAGTCACATGCCATAAAAGCATATAAAATTGTACATCTCTATGTTCTATTCATAGGTTTGCCACAAAATTGGTGCATGATCTGAATCACAAGGGTTGACTTTGTTACTATTACATAGGGTAGGATATTTCAAAAACTTGTTTCTCAAATGTAGCAGTGAACTCGGCAAATTTGGCAGCAATGTTGTGGTCCCATTGCTGAGAGAAAGACAGTAACTGACCTGTGGTGTCAGAATCAAGGATTCTATCATCCTCCCCTTCATAGTCTGCTATCACATGATAAGGTAGCAATCTCTCGCAAGCATCTTCAAGGGAAGAGAAGGGACACCTTAAGTCGGGATGACAGACAACTCATGCATCTTAGTAGGCCATTTGTAACTCAACCTGATTTGCCAGAGGGATTCGATTGGCCTTCGCTGCTTGTTGCCGTTGACGATGCTGTGAATTTAAGTTAGGGTTTATTTGATTGGGAGGAAGGGGTTGGAATTAGGGTTAGGGTTAGAGCAAGTTCTAATTGGAGGAAGGAGGTGTCGATCTGGAAGAAGATCCTGTAGCTAGATTGCTTGTAGTTCCCTGCAATAATAGGGTGGTGAAACTTCAGTTTAAAATGGAAATTAAAGGTAAATATCATACTATAGTCACACAAATACAAAGAGTTAAATTTAAATGCTAAGATGTACATACATGGAACATGTGAAAAAAGAAAAATAGGAATTATTGTAACCATTTCATATTTTATTTCATTGAGCGCACATGTACACTGTGCATTCACAAAGTTATTACTTATACCCAATTTCGGAAATTTTTTAATTGGTCATTCTATTCTATTTAAACTTCAGTTTGTTTCACTTTGTACTATAAAAAACATACACAATTGACCATTTCATTAAACTCCTACAAGATTAAACATTCAAATTTGTTAATAAGCCATCCCTGTGACATAAATTCGGGGTCCAGTTTGATTTTTTCCGATGTTAAAAAGGAGTCAAGAACAGTGTCATCACTCGAAATGCCATCATCTATTAGGTTTTAAAGTACAGATGAAGTATTACCTTCGAGGCTCAATCCCATTGATGAACCATCTCCATGATTACGCAGTACCGGTCCTCCTTTCTGTAGTCATTTTGAAGCACGGACAATAATTGCCTTCATGTAGAAAACCAGAAGGGAAATTTGAGAATACAAAGGCGTATGAAAAAGTTTGACTTTCAAATTTGAACTTATAATGTGGAAAGGAAGGTGCATAATGTAGATGATTATAAGTAAATAAAAAGCTATATCATACACACATGCTTCTTTCAGCATCATATTTTGTGAGAGCACTGGAATTTGGGGGAATATACTTGGTCACTGATCTGAGTCACAAAGGGTACTGATGCTTGTATCGGTAGGGGCTGCAATGGAAGTCATGATTATGGATCTTGAATTATACAATACACTAAATTATTTCTGATGAAATACTATAAATATTCTTCTAATAAAAGAGACCATACCATTTTACTTTGTATGTTACAGGCAGATAAGAAATAATGGCAGATCATGCTTGATCAGATGGATATATTCAAATGTTCACAAGAATACATATAAATGGATCCATATTGAATCCACAAATTTAAAACAAAATCTATCAGTTCAGCATCAAGAAGCATAGGTCTTTGAAAGGCCCTTGCTTGGTATGTAGATGATCAGACAGCTATGGTATTAGCTTAGCTGTCAGATGATAATTTAATTTGTGCAGCGGAATAAAAGTGATTTGAAATAATGGTAGGACAACAAACACAAGGAGATAATGCAAGTGTGTGAATGTGATTGCAAAAATGTAATAACACAGAGAATTTAAAGTGGTTCAGAGTTCACTCCTCCTACATCCACCCTCACTGTCAAACTTGACAAGTGAGATCAATTTTATTATAATCTTTAATCAACAAAAATTACAAATGATTGATTTAGGCAAGTTCCTTGAACTTCCTCTTCCTCATTAGTACAGTCAACTAGGGATACACTTAAAGTACAGTCTTAAGTGCTTTTACAACTTGAAGTACGGTCTCAAGATTTTACAAAATAACTAATACACTCAAAGTACGAGTCTTGAGTGATTACAAACTTATTCTACACCTAAAGTACGAGTCTTAGGTGGTTGGGGTTTGTGAATTAACACACCGGGGTTGTTTTTGTTGGTGAAGAGGTTTAGGGGTGAAGGTTTTGGTTTTGGAACAGGGTTTTAAAGGTAAGGATTGGTGTGTGTGTGTGTGGATTACGAAGGTGTGTGTGGGTGTTTGGAAAGGGTTTTTGGTGGGAAAATGAGTATTTTTCAGTAATTTTGTTAGAGGAAGAGATCCTCTATTTATACCCTTCAATGTAGCCGTTGGAATATGAGCATTGCGGCTACATTAATGAGCTTTGACTGGTCTTTGTCCCACTTGTCCACATGCAGTCTTCATGAGTTTGTCTTGAGTGTGAGCTTGAGCCGAGAGCTTCTAGAAGGTCTTCAGTGGTCTTTATTGGTCTTCATTGATGGACTTGATAGCCGTGAAGATGCGGGATCTAACATGGTTGAGTTTGTGGTAACATGGTGGGAGCGAGGAGATGGGGTCGAGGCTGAAGTCGCCAGGCTGTCGAGATCATGGCAATGCTTAGCTATCGAGAGAGGATCTCTAATAAGGACCGAGATGCACTTGATGATCTTGATGACTTAGAGAGTGACTATGATTCATGTTTTTGATTGATTGTAAACATTGTATAAGAAAGAATCATACGGACTCATAGCCGTCAAAGTGAAGAATTATGACGAGATAACATCTTTTGATATAAACCCTGTTCTATATATATATTCCTTTATCAAAACCAACTAACTAAGACATTGATCAAAGTTAGGTCCTAACAATTTCCCCCTTTTTGGTAAAGGAAGATTTATCTAGAACAAGTTTTCACATTTGATAAGAGAAATAATAAAAGAAGTAATCCAAGGAATCATATCGAGGCGAGAGGTAATCAAACCGAGATTAAATACATGGAATTAATCTCAAGATGAGAAGAGTTCACAAAATATTGTTATACAAGCGAGGCAAACAAAACAAATTGTTTTTAACAAAAAATTGTTCCATAACAAATACAATTATTCATCAGGCCAATTGATCATAGAATTCATCTCTTTCTTGTCCGGTGATAGAATCGATTTCTTTCATCCTCTAACTCTCTTCTCATTTCGGGCTCAACTCCTCTGTAGAAGAACTCATTGTTCCACTCCCGGGACATCCTTTCATCATACTTGAAGAATTTGTCTTCCTTTGACTTGATTGAGATCTTCTAAGGGGTATTTGATCATTTCGATTCTCATTGTGCCCCACAAATGTTTCTTCTTGTTCCTGGTCTTCTTGCTGCATGGGCACACTTGACTGATCCGGTTGTGGCCGAACCGATGCTTGAGCATGAGTGAATTCTTGAGGAGGATTGGAAACCGTAGGGGTGGAAATATTGTTGGAGAGTCTTGATCGGGGCTTGAGGGAGCATCATTATCACTATCAATATCATAGCTGTCGAGTCCGATGAAAGATCAATAACGGTTACGCTCTGCTTTGGTGACAGTGTGGAAGATCTGAATTCTTTGATCTCGGGAATAGAGACCAAGTTTTTGAAATGAGAGTTTTCATTGGGTGAGGTGAAGTTAATAGGATCTACGGTGATGAAGGGTGAGAGGTATGGCTCAATTCCTGGATTAAGAGTTGGGGAAAAGATGTTGACAGTTTTGCTTAATAGAAGCATAATGGCACACTTTTGTTCAAACAGTGAAAGGAAAAGTGTTTTTGCAAGGTCAATGCACAGGAGAAGACTAAACCCTTTGGCATATACAAGCGGGAATTGAGTGATGGAGAGATGAGTTGGGTGAAAAGAATTTCCCAATCAAGAAGAGTATTGGGAGTGATAAACTTTGGGAAGGATGGGATTTGATGAACAAAGTTGGAGGTGGATGAGGTTCTTGGCATTTGCCATTTTTCATAGGCAAAGAACACTAACCACTGCCGGGTTTCTTGCTACAACAATCAAGCCATTCCTTGACGGTTCAATTTTGGATAGATGAAGGGATTTGCAATTTACGGGATGTGAGTTACATGGGGTAACCTTGTCCTTGCTGCTTTGATGGAAGACATAGAGAAATCAATTCCACAGCCTAAGCATCCAAGGTTCCCTTTTGGGAAGGAAGGATTGATTTGGATTTGGAGGAATAGAATGACTTGGAGAAGCTGTGAGGAATTTGTTAGGAATGGGATCAGCATCGGATATGTCTTGACCTTGTCCGGCCAGGTATTGGACTTTGTGGAGAGACTTCAAAAGGTTCATTTTCGGGAATTGGAGAAGGTGGCTTGGAAGGTGGAGAGGATTGGGTTGAAACAGATGGGATTGGCTCGAGAGGTTTGGCCAAGACTTTGATTTAGAGACACTGGAAGTGAATTGAGATTTGAGGAGATTCAAGCGCCCTTACCTCACTTTTTGCCAACCTTTTCTCAAGAATAGCTATCATAGCTTCCTCATTTTCCTGAGTTCCATCAAGCTCAAGACCTTTGCAAGCATTCACAATTGAGTCTCCTTTTGAGACCGAGAATGGGATTAATCTCAACTCCAACCTTCTTGAGTTTTTGAATGACCTTAGAAGTATCATCAAGATTCCCCTTTCGGTTTCAACGGTTGGGGCAGGATCATTCATGTGTTCAAATTTCTCGGGAATGGAAGGGAAGGGATGGCTATCAACATTCATATTTGTCACCTTTGGGTTTCTAGATGACTCACCTGGTCCACTTCTTTTACGCATTAACCTAAGCCTCGAGTTCATCTAGGGCCACTCTGATTCTTCCTCACTCATAAAGTCCTTAAGATAAAAAAGAACAGCCTTTTCGATGTCTGGATTCCCATCCAACTCAATAGCCTCAATTGCTCTCATGATTTTAGCTATCTGTTGAGGTTGGGTAGAGGGGATATTCTCATCGTGTTCCCCCTTAAAGGTTGCTTATCTAAGGGTTCTTTGAGATTGAGGATAGCTTCAATGGCCGATTGATGTCCCGAGCCGGGTGTGGATTTTGGGGAAATGGAAGGGGTAGATATTTTGGTTTTCTTTGATTTGGGGGCTTTCTTTTCAATTTTTCTTTTCTTTGGTAATGATCTAGAAGGAATGGTTAAGGAAGATTGTACCTTTGATACGGTAGCTGTCATTGGAGGGGATAGGCTCGATGTTGCTTTCCTTTGTGAAGGGTTTTGGATAGGGCAAGGGCTGCTGAAGCTCTTGAGAATCTATGTTAGCATCACCGGCATCATCTTGATTCATAGTGTCAACCTCATGGCCATCAACATCACCTCTTTCTTGACATTCCTAGCATGGTGTCGTGAGATGGTTCCTTCACCGTCGCCTATCAGATCATCCTTGCTTTTGCCCTTTTTGCTAGGAGATACCACAGTTCTCTTGAGCACTCCGAGTCTTCTTGACATTGGTTTTTACTCCTCTTTTCATCCTCCTACTAGTAGCCAAAGCTATCAAATCTTTCCAATGATTAAGCTTTATTCTTGTTTCTTCAAGCATTTTCTCTTGGGCTTCTTTGAAACTCTCAAGGCTCATATCCCCACCTTCATAACAATTCCCTTCTTTTGTTTCAATGAAAAGGTTCTTTCATTGAAGCATCTTGTCTCGGATGACTTTACTTGTCTTCACCATTTCTTGGATAGAGCAGGTTTGAGCTTTGGAATTAGGACTTCAAGGATTCCACTCATGAATCTGAAGTTGTTCATTCTTCCACCTTGCTTCTTGAATTTGAGAGTAGAGGATGAGACGGCAAGTTGGAAATTATGGAGAAGGACAATGCACCAATTTGTATCCTTGGTCATCAGTGAGCATCTGCTTCCACTCATTTGATCCCATTTGGTCAAATGAGGATTGTTTGCCATCAATGGCTTTGTTGACCACATCCATCAATGTTGACTTGAAGATATCATCTTTGTTCTTCACCATAGCTTTGTCTTGAAGACTTTGAAGTCGGTTACTTTAAGACCAAGAAATTTTTCATAAACAGTCTTTAATCTTTCGATCCTCTATCCCATATATTTTTCACAAGATCTTCTTTATTTGGGATTCCATAGACCTCACTAACCAAATCTTGAGTGATAGTTATCTCTACATTTTCTATGGTGGCGCTTATTGAATTATCTTCATTGTTTCTTCTTCCTACCAAATAAATTTCTCTGCAGAGTTCTTCATAAATTGGGGGTTTAGCTCCCATAAAATCAAGTAGTTCATTTACCTCAAGCGGTTCTTTGATGAGGATTCCAACTTAGTCATAGAAGTTGGGTTTGATGAAGTAGCCATGAGCATCTCGGGTACATTGCTTTAGGTGCGCCATTGATGCTTTGAAAAGGAATTAGGGTTGGAGAAATACGATGGTAGATTGGAGAGGGAAAGAGAAGAAATTTAAACCGAGGGTTAAGGAAAAGGAATTTTGGTGATTGCGAAAGAGAGAGAGACAAATGATGAGTGGTACGTGGGCTTTAATGAGCATTGGGGGTTACAAAGTTAAGTAGCCGTTCATATGAACAGTGGTTTTACTCTTCCCCATCTTGAGACATTTATTCCCACAAAACACAAGAAGAACATTCTCCTTTTCAAGGAGATTTGCGGTGGAAGAGGCGGCGAAGGAAGTGACAATTGTGAGCAATTAACTCGATCAAATCACTTAAAGTATGCTTTAACCTAGGCTGTTGAAAGAAATCTCCAGTTAAGCTAGTTTGAATGATGATTCTTGTCGAGATAGCTAGGTGAAAATTTGCCTATAAAACAATGAAAACTTCAGAGGAAAATTACTCGATTGATTTACAAACAAAAATGGGAAGATTTTCTTCAAAGTTTAATCCAAAGGTTATGGCTCGAACGACTAAGCAACCGGTCTTTGGGAAAAATGGTGAGGATGATTTGATGAGTGATGAGATGGAGATAGATAGAGAGGCTTTCAACATTGTTGAAAGTTCAGAGAAAGTGAATGATAAGGGAAAGAAAAAGAGAGTGAGGGTTGATGAAGATATAGAAATGAAGGAGGTAGCTGTCAGGGAAAAGATTGACAGCAAGGAGGGAGAAGGAATAAGGCTGTTTGGGAAGACAATCAAAGTTGATCAAGGAGAGTCAAGTAAGGGAAGGAGTAAGGTAGAAAGGGTATACACGGGGAGTTGGTGAAGCGGACGAGCTCGGACGGCTAAGGAGAGAAGCTTAGGCTCGGAAAGAAGGTTGAGCAAGATAAGCTTTATACACTGTGAGCAGGGATTCTCTTTCTCCAGGAGTTGGTTTGTTGGAAGGTAGAGGAGATAACTTTGCAGGAGTGCATATATCTCCTTCTTCAACCATCTCATACTGTTCAACCAGGTTGTAGGTTGCTTCGATCCGCAAGAGCACCTACTTTGGAGAGGGTGGAGTCAAATATTGGTCAACCATTTGCAATCACGGGGAATGGTTCTTTTCAGGAGAATTTAGCTTTGTTACTCCAATGGAGGGATTGCTTCAGCCATATGATCCAGTTGAAGAGTGGTGGCCTAGAAGAGCAAGTCCTTCTCTCCAATATTCGATCACTTCCATTGATCCTTTCTTGGAGAGGCATCCGGTGTGGTTGCAGAGGTACCAACAAACTTTGCAAACAACTCGGGAGGCTAGAATTGAAGGAATGAGTGCCGGTGGAAGTGCAGGGAGGCCGTGACATTTCCAAAGAATGTCGACGGCAAAGGAGAAGGATTGAAGAGAAGAGAGTGGTTACGAGATTTGTTTGGTTTGGAAGAAGTTTTTGTTGGGTAAGTTGAGATGGGAGAGAAGAATTTGATGGGTTGTTTGAATGTTTTTGTTGTAAGTTTTTGTTGTTTTTGGTTTTCAAGGCTTTTGGAATGATAGCCGTCGGTGGATGGCTTGTTAGGAATGTGTAAGATGTAATAGCTATCGTGCAACATTGTGATAGCATTACTCTGTTTGTAATCCTCTTTTATTTGAAAAGAACACCCCTTTTATTTTGGCATATTAATCATCCCAAGCATGGCTCTCAATAGTTCAAATCTTTTTCATCCATGGCTTTTGTGAGAATATCGTAGACATTGTTCTCGGTGCAAACTTTTGCAAGGTTGATATTCCCTTTTTCAACATGATCTCTGATGAAATGATGCACGACTTCAATGTGCTTGGTTTTTGAATGTTGGACGAGGATTTTCTGTCATAGCAATGGTACTTGAGTTGTCACAGAAGATGGGAATGTTTGATAATTCAATTCCAAAGTCTTGAAGTTGACTTTTAAGGTAGAGAATTTGTGAACAACACAAGCACAACGGCAATGTACTCGGCCTCGGCGGTTGAGGTTGCAGCGAGGTTTGCTTTTTGCTTGACCATGAGATAATCCTTGATCCAATAAGCGGCATCCACCACTAGTGGATTTTCTATCTAGATTGCACCTGCATAGTCGAGTCGGTGAATCCAACTAGAGAGAATGGGGATTCAGTGGGATACCATAGGCCAAAATCGGGGTTCCTTTGATATATCTCAAAATTCTCTTGACAATGAGAGATGAGATTCTTTGGGATTGGCTTGAAACCTAGCACATAGACATACACTAAACATTATGTCAGGTCTTGAAGTCATCGGATATAGGAGAGATCCTATGTAGCTTACGTAAAGTGTTGGATTTACACTTTGTCCATCTTGATCACATGAAGCTTGGTTGTGGTTGACAAGGGAGTTTTAGCGGGGATGCGGTTGCATGTCAAACTTTTTGATCATTTCCCTTGAGTATTTGGGTTGGTTGATGAAGATTCCTTCCTTTATTTGCTTGACTTGAAGGCCTAGGAAGAATGTGAGCTCACCAATCATGCTCATCTCAAACTGATCCTTCATGATATCTCCAAATTCAGTGCACAAGTTTTCATTTGATGAGCCAAAAATTATGTCATCAACATAGACTTGGATGAGCAACCTGATTATCTCCATATTTTTGATAAACAAGGTGTTATCAATATGTCCTTTGGTGAATCCTTTTTCAAGAAGATATCTAGATAGGGTGTCATACAAAGCTCTAGGTGCTTGTTTAAGCCCATACAAAGCTTTGTTCGGTTTGAATACATGATCGTGGAATTTTGGATGCTCAAAACCAGGGGTTGAGATACAAACACTTTTTCATTTAGAACTCCATTTAGAAATGCACTCTTGACATCCATCTGAAAAACTTTCATTTTCTTGAATGAAGCATAGGCAAGAAATAGCCTTATAGCCTCAAGTCTTGCAACGGGTGCAAAGGTCTCATCATAGTCAATGCCTTCTTCTTGTCTATAACCTTGAGCAACCGATCTGGCCTTGTTTCTTATTACAATACCTTCTTCATTCATCTTGTTTCTAAAGACCCATCTTGTTCCAATCACGGTTTGATTTCTTGGTTTAGGAACAAGTTGCCATACTTTGTTTCTTTCAAAGCTGCTCCAGCTTCTTCTTCCATGGCTTCAATCCAGTCGGCATCTTGGAGTGCTTCATTTATCTTCTTTGGTTCCACTTGGGATATGAAAGCACTCATGAGAAAGGGATGTTATGCAGGACCTGGGGTTTTATCAATACGAAGGCCGATGTAAAGATCTTTATTGGGTGGAATGATATGGGTAATTGTGGTTTCATCATTGGTTTTGAGAGGTGAAGGAGGATTATTGGATGAAGATGGAAGGAGGTTAGAAGATAGATTGGATGAGGAATTGGGATGGTGTCGGCTAAGGGTCAGCCGTCGGCTAAGTGAGGATTTTGAGGAAGATCAGTCAAGGGATGACTATTTATTTGAATATTTTCTTCCTCATCCATTGGATTGAAGGTGGGAGAGATTTCGTTGACTTTGTTGGCTTGATTGGTTGTTGATGAGAGTGGGATGGTTGATGGTACATGCGGCATAGGATGGCCGTCGGATGAAGTTCTTGGAACCATGTATGGAAGGTTTGATGAATCTTGTTCATGACTCGAGAATAGTTGAATCAAGAATGGGGGATGATTCAGGGAGATTATCAAGATTTCCCATTCCTTCATCAAAATCACATAATTCGGTTATACTTTGATCATTGTTTTCATCAAAGTCAACATGAATAGATTCTTCCACAACAAGTCTTCTTTTGTTGTACACTCTATAAGCTTTGCTTGTGTTAGAGTATCCAAGAAAAATTCCTTCATCACTTTTGGAGTCAAATTTGTCCAAATTGTTCTTGCCATTGTTGTGGATGAAGCATCTACTTCCAAAGTTTGTGAAAGTAGGAAATGGTAGGGACTTTGTTGTTCCATAATTCATACGGAGTCTTCTTGTGAAATTTGTTGATCGGGGTTTTGTTTTGAACATACACGGTGATGTAACAGCTTCACCCCAAAAGTATTTTGGGAGATTATGTTCACGACAGCATTGTTCTTGCCTCACAGATTGTTCTGTTTTCTTTCTCGCAACACCATTTCTTTGTGGAGTTCTTGGGGCTGAAAAATTGTGATCTATGCCTTTTGAATCACAATATTCTTCTACTCCGGTGTTCTCAAATTCCTTTCCATGGTCGATCTGATCTTGATGATGGATGTCCCTTTTGATTTTGAATTTTGTTGAATAGCTTTATCGTACGACTAAGGGTGTCACTTTTGGATTCAAGAAGAATGATCCAAGTGAATCTTGTGAAATCATCAACAACAACTAGGGAGTATCTTTTTCCTCCTAAAGATCTAGTTCTTATGGGTCCAAAAAGATCCATATGAAGCAGTTCAATAGGTCTTGAGGTGTCCAACTTGATCTTGGGTTTGAATGAGGATTTCTTTTGCTTCCCACATTGGCATGCTTTGCACGGTTTATCCTTTTTGAATGGGATCTTTGGTAGTCCTTCGACAAGATTGGAATTTGCAAGCTTGGAAATGGTTTTGTGATTGAGGTGAGCCAATCTCTTGTGCCATAGCCATGACATATCGATTGATTGAAAGACGAAGGCGGTGAGCTTGAAGTTTCCACAATCTCTAAGCTCAAGCAATAGAGATTTCCTTTTCTTGATCCGATTAGGATGACTTTATTGTTTTTATCTTTAACGGTGCATTTGTCTTTGGTACAAACAACATGATATCCCTTGTCACGAGCATTTGACTAATGCCGATCAAATTGTGTTTGAGACCTTCCACATAGGATACATTTGTAAAAATGATATCTTTTGTAACAAGATTTCTGATCCTTTGACCTTAGCTTGGGAATTGTCACCAAAGGTTACATTTGGACCATTTTAGGGAATATTGTTGCAACCAATCTTTATTGAAGGTCATATGTCTACTACAACCACTATCTAAGTACCGTAGACCTTTCACGGATACCGCAAAACGAGAAAATAAGATTTATGGTACCCTTTTTATTCTTTTTGGGTCCAAAGGATTAGTTTTTCTTTGGAGCCCTAACATTGTTCATTGATCCCTTATTGAAGAAGCTGGTTTAGGGTATGGTAATATGACATGATTTGCATCATGTAAGGTGTAAGAACAGTGGATTGGGAAGGATTGAAGTAGTGGTTTGGGTTCTTTGTATTGGGGTTGAAGCCGAAAATTGTTTGAATGGGATGACCTTGGAGAGTCATTTTGATGAGCATGGCTTCTTCCATTTGAATACCGCCATTGAGGTTTTTGTTTTTTGGTGTATTTATGCTTGTTGTAGAATCTTTGTTGCCTTGGGGTTCTTTGTTGTTTGGAGGAATTTGGTACATCTGTCATGCCTTGGGCATGTCATGCCTTGGCTGTCTGTCGACCCTTGGCCGTCCGACGGGGCTTGACGACTAGCACCTTTTTGCAGCTTGACTTCTTCCTTTATATTGGCCCCTTTTTGAACACAAATAAACTTGCTTCCTTGAACTTTATTTGGTCCTTCCTTTGATTGACTAGGGCCACCCAAGATTTCCTTCTCTTTTCCTTTGGTTTGAATGGGATAGGTTTGAGTTTGATAGCCGCGAGCTCAGTTTTCTAGAACCATTTTTTCAATGGCCCTTTCACCAGTGGGAGGAGTGTACACTTTTGTGTAGGATCATCGGCTCCAATCCTGTTTTGTCACTTGGACGCCTTTGGGTGTAGGTGAAAAGAGATAATGCTTTGCTTGACATATTCCATGAATCTATTTTCTTTTTAAGAGCATCATTTTCTTTTTCAAGATTTTTGAGTTTTTGACAATTTTCATGATTATTAGATGTCTCATTTATCCGATCCATGTTTTGTTTTTCAAGCATGATGCATTGATCTCTTAGCCCTTGGCATGCTTTTTCAAGCTCGAAATGGTTTTTGTGAGGTTGTCAATGGTTGAGGATTGGGAAAGGTTCTCATTGACCAATGAAGCAAAGCTAGTTTTTTGTTTTTGGTTTGAATTAACAGAGTGCAAACTAATTGTTTAAAACCATCAATATTTAAAGAGTTAAAATCATGTACCTCTTTTAGTTCATCGCAAAGAAGTGCTTCCATCTCTTCCTCATTGTCGATTCTTCATCATCTTCACCATAAGGCATATCATGGCTTCTTCTCCTTCAATTTCGAGTCATCACTTGACATATACTCTTCATCACCGAATTTTGATGAGTCGGCAATCATGACTTGCTCTTTGTTTTTATCATGTTTATTTTTGGAGCAATTGTAGCGGTTGCACTTAGAGTGTGAATGATCTCTTTTGAGTATGTCATCTTCTTAGTTGTCGATTGTCCCTAGGTTTCCTTGGTTCGGGCAATCGGATGAGTAATGTCCTTGCTTTCCACAATTGAAGCAATCAATTGTCTTCTTGTCATTTGTCTTGTTGGGCATTAGAGGTGGAGGGATTGAATTTCTTGTCAAAAGACTTCTTTTGAAATTTCATAGCATTTCGATGTACCATGGAAATGAGGCTTGGAATGTCTTCTTGGGAGATCTGTTTCTTGTGATTTGGAGCCGATGTTTATCTTTTGAAGAGCATTGTTGACAATGGTCTCAATGTCATGGTGAGTGATTGGCTTGTTGATGTGTTCTTGTGCGATTAAAGCTAAGGTTTGTGAAATGGAGGTGATGGAATTTTTATCATACCTTCCGGTTCATAAGCTTCAAGCTTTCCAAAATATTGCTCAACCTGTCATGGTGCTCCATTCAGATCCTTCTCTAATAGGTAATGCTACCTTCTCATATTCTTGAGGGAGATTTGAGTAAATCTTGAGGCGTAGATCTTGTTGTTCAAATGTTTTTCCATGATCGGTAATTGATCTAACAAGGTTCTCAAACCTTGGTGAGCAGCACTCACCTTTTCTCCAGGGTAGAACTTGAAATTGTCTAATTGCCTAAGCAAGTTGTACGGGTTTTGTGTCCTAACACTGGAGTGTTTAGTGAACTTGGTTTGAATAAGAGCCCATGCGATTACGGCATTTGGTTCCTTAGCAATTTCTTGGGCTAGAGAGTCATTTACACTCTTTTGAAGAATGTTCTTGACTTTCAAGTTTGCACTTACCAATTGCTTTTCGACTGGACCAAGTTTACGGGGATTTGATTTTACTTGGTCCTCCATCGATGCAGACTGAGTTGGGTATGACACTTCATTTTCTAGAACATACCGGTTCCAATGCCGTTTGCATCAAGATAAGTTTTTATCTTTGATGCATAGATCTCAAAGGATCCACAGTCATCAATGTGTGGGATGTCTTTCTCATTATTTCTTCTTGGTTGGGGCATGGTGGATTTGAAGAGAATCCTTCACAAGTTGTTAGACTTTTAAGTGTGAATACAAGCTCGATACCAATTGAAAGGCCCTTGCTTGGTATGTAGATGATCGGAGGCTATGGTATTAGCTTAGGCTGTCGGATGATAATTTAATTTGTGCGGCGGAATAAAAGTGATTTGAAATAATGGTAGGACAACAAACACAAGGAGATAATGCAAGTGTGTGAATGTGATTGCAAAAATGTAATAACACGAGAGAATTTAAAGTGGTTCGAGTTCACTCCTCCTACATCCACCCTCACCGTCAAACTTGACAAGTGAGATCAATTTTATTATAATCTTTAATCAACAAAAATTACAAATGATTGATTTAGGCAAGTTCCTTGAACTTCCTCTTCCTAATTAGTACGATCAACTAGGGATACACTTAAAGTACAGTCTTAAGTGCTTTTACAACTTGAAGTACGGTCTCAAGATTTTACAAAATAACTAATACACTCAAAGTACAGTCTTGAGTGATTACAAACTTATTCTACACCTAAAGTACAGTCTTAGGTGGTTGGGGTTTGTGAATTAACACAGGGGTTGTTTTTGTTGGTGAAGAGGTTTAGGGGTGAAGGTTTTGGTTTTGGAACAGGGTTTTAAAGGTAAGGATTGGTGTGTGTGTGTGTGGATTACGGAAGGTGTGTGTGGGTGTTTGGAAAGGGTTTTGGACTGGGAAAATGAGTATTTTTCAGTAATTTTGTTAGAGGAAGATATCCTCTATTTATACCCTTCAATGTAGCCGTTGGAATATGACTGTTGCGGCTACATTAATGAGCTTTGACTGGTCTTTGTCCCACTTGTCCACATGCAGGTCTTCATGAGCCGTCTTGAGTCATGTGAGCTTGAACCGAGAGCTTCTAGAAGGTCTTCAGTGGTCTTTATTGGTCTTCATTGATGGACTTGATAGTGTGAAGATGCGGGATCTAACATGGTTGAGTTTGTGGTAACATGGTGGGAGGCGGGGAGATGGGCCGTCGAGGACTGAAGTCATAGCCGAGATCATGGCAATGCTTAGCTATCAGAGAGGATCTCTAATAAGGACGAGATGCACTTGATGATCTTGATGACTTAGAGAGTGACTATGATTCATGTTTTTGATTGATTGTAAACATTGTATAAGAAAGAATCATAGCCTGTCAGGACTCATAAGTCAAAGTGAAGAATTATGACAGATAACATCTTTTGATATAAACCCTGTTCTATATATATATTCCTTTATCAAAACCAACTAACTAAGACATTGATCAAAGTTAGGTCCTAACAGTCTTCAAATTAGTAAGAGTGTTACCTTTTGCAGCTTTTCAATGAAAAAATTGTCCTGAAAAGATTTTTTTTTTTTTTTTCATAGGTCATTATAATTTAGCAAAAACTAAAATTGTGAATGTGAAAAACAAGAATGTTTATGATTTTTTCTATTAAAAATCAACATTTTCAAAATGACCCTTCAATTCAAAATGTTCGTTCATTTTGGGACAGTGGGAGTAGGTAATTATGGTAGATCTAGTTCGAATAGATAAATCTAGTATGTGGAATACTTCCCTCAGCAAAAATAAAAATAAATGCATGCATAAGAGAAATTCAACAAGTTCACAGATTATAATTAACACACACGAAGAAAAATAAGAAAAAATAAACTCTTTTTTTTTTTTTTTAATAGGTAAATGAAAACTGGAAAATAAGCAGAAGCCAAAGTGAAAAATCTTACCGTGATCAGAGAATTTATCCACCGATCGGGATGAGTTGCCTGACAGACATTCTGTGTTTGGATTTCGTCTCTTATCCATCGCATCTTTCGTTTGTCACACAGCAGATTCATCTGAAGTGCGTTACGATTTACATGCTTGTTCTAGACATCGTCTCTTATGAGAGTTGAATGTTATAGCGGAACCACCAAGGATTGATAGAGAAAATATATAGCCCTAAAGGTTTCTTAATTTTAGGGTTATTATACAGGAGCGGAGCCACCAAGGATTAATTACCCATATGTAATGCAATTTTTAAAAAGAGCAGCCTTTTCCATTTATTTCCCTCAGATCCACTAGGGGAATGTTAATTTCCCTAAGGCCCCCGGTTCTTTTATGAAATATTGTAAATCGAAATTACCCTTCCCCACCCAAACCCTATACATATAAAACACGATGTGGCTACCCTATCCCTTTCTCATTTGCAACTTCCCCAACCTCTCTCTCCATCTCTCACCTCTCTCCAACATCGACCCACTCCACCGGGGAACCCATGCCTCTCCTTCCCTCTCTTTTTTGCTCCCAACCGGCATCCTACATTGTGAAAGACAGATGTAGGTGAGAGGGTCCAAATCTGGAAGCATGTCGAGATCAAACGAATCTGGAAGCATGTCCAGTTCGAACGCCAAAGTCACCTTCTTCGGTCATCTTTCTTATCTTTGGCCACCTCTGTAATGTAAAATCTGTCAATCAGCTGGCTTCTCTCTACCTTCTAGATGGCTACGGTTTAATCATCGAGATGCAGCAGTTCAACACTCTTCTCTGCAAAGTAACCTGTGTAAATCACTTGGATTCAGCCTTTCATTAACTTTGTAGACCGGTGGACATGATCACTACCATCATCTCAATCTCTTTTGCGATTCGGGCCCTTCAAGGAAGAAAATCCATCAAGGCGAGTGAAAACAAATTTTGAAAGCCTCTCGAAGACATTGGGCCTATCCAACGCATGCATCTTTCCGGGGAGACCGTTACCTCTTCTTTCATACCAATCCCCATCAAGGAAATCTTGGGTTGGATCAATTCTTACATTAGCATGATCCGATTGAGCCTCGCTCCTTCTCAAAACACTGCTCTCCACAAAAGAGTTTCCTAACAATGGATGTCATATTTCATCAATCTTTTTCACATTTGGGTTGCCACTATGGAGGAACCAATCTAAGTACTTATCCGATAAGAAGGCACTTGCATAAAAGCTTCGAAGGTTCATCCAACGATCTCGACTAGTCCCTTCACCCCAAGCTTGAGGTAGCACCCTTGCAAACTCTGGACCAATACACGATACTTCACGAGAGGCTCCTTAAAAAATAAAAGTGTCCTGTTGTTGACCGAATTGACGGAGCACCCGCTTGGAAAAATAGAAAGAGGAATCTCGCAAACCCAGAAGCACAACTCTATCAAAACCCCTGGTATTGGTAACATACTTGTTCAATCACCAAAACGGTGGACACCAAATAATATTTGTGGTAGTGGCCTTTGCAATCAATTGAGCCCACTCATCTTTCGAAAGATCCTTGATCAAAAGCTTCCTCATATGATACATAAAAGGGGAATACTCCAACGGAATGGCTACCAATTTGAGATGTTCTCTAAGCCAAATAGTCAACAAGAGAGGACTCCCTTGAGTCATGGCACCGGTCCTATGCAGCTTATCAAGACAATGAAGGGTCTCACCCAATACTAAAGGAAGGATGTTCCTAGAACATCTCCTAGCTTGCAAGACAACTTCAACCAAATGGGAGTCAACCAAGCCACCCCTACATGTGAACAATACATCTCCAAAAAGAGAAAGGGCCAAGAAGTTCCATTTATAAACATGGAAAGCCTCATCATCCGAATCTCCACCAAAGCATTAGGGAAAAGAAGAACAATCCACCCACCGGCGGTGAACCAACTCATAACAAATATCAAGGGGAATTCCCAATAATTCGTTCAAAGCCTCTGAATGATTTCTATCATACTTAGGAATCGCAATCTCACCGATCAAAGGCATATCCAAGATATTGGCGAATTCCTCTATGGTGGGTACCATCTCATTAAGGGAGAAATTAAAGAGATGAAGAGCAGGATACCAAAATCTAGCAGCTCCCTGCAAAAGATTCCAATCCGGTTGGTGGTTCTTTAAAGTAAAGAGGATTTTAAATCCAAATTCTTCAATAAACCTATTGCGAGCCCGATTGTGAAAAGATCTCACAAAACTCCTTGATGCTTGCTTGAAAGCTTGGATTGCGTCGAGAGGCAAAGAAAATTCATCAACAATCATGGACGTTGGAGCAATTTCCTTGGAAGCCATGGATCAAAGGGTTGAAGAAGAAAGCAAGAATTTGGTTCTAATAGAATATCCTCAGAGTTTTAGAGGCCTGAATGTGGTGTTGGAATGGACTACATGTGTTTATAAAGCAAAACATGACAAAATCCTGTTCGAAAAGGAAAAGAACTCTTGCCTGGGAGGCGTGTATCGCACGAGACACCTTGTCCCATGCGAGAAAACAATTATGTAAATTCTGCAAAATTTCTGCACAAATGATCAATTTAGCCCCGACTTGCCGAAACAAGTCTCGAAACCTACAAATATATTCCTCATACACAGTACATATGCCAATACCTTCTCAAATACATACCCAAAACTTGACCAGAATTGGCCACTACATCACTCGTGGATACCACCACGGAAGTCGAGAAAGCTAAAACTAATTAGAACTAGTTTAGTAAATAAGAAAAAAAATTGTTGTTGTTGTGCAGCTTACATGCCTAGGTACCAAAGAAAGAAAAAAAAAAGATGTTTTGGGCCAACCCGGCCAATATTTACAAATTTCAGAAATCTCAAAGATATGGAGGAGTAAGGGAGACCTATGCTTTCATATCTCCCGAGCTACCAGCGCCGCCATCATCACCATCACCGGGGCTACCGTCCCTTCTCGATCTCTTGACTTCGCAAGTAGGGGTCACCGCAGAGGCAATCGTCGACGCCGTCGAAGCCACCTTATGGAATAGCTTCTCGGAGAGGTCCGACACCAAGGCCATCAATCCAGCCATCCTTCTTGCCCCACGGTTGTAATCTACCACGGACATGGTAATCTGTCAACAAAAGAAAATATTCAGAAAGAATCGGACATATACACATATATGGATGATGCAAGGAACAATATAAGCAGAAAAATTGTATCAGTCTTATCGAAGAGACATCGGGAGGGAGGCGATAACCAGCAGGAATATGATCCGTGTTCGGGATGGAGCCCATCATCTGCATACCTCCCATCATGTATGAGTAGCTCGGAGGACCATAATTCGGCACAAAGGGCACATGACCCGCATACTGAGAAGAAGAGCCTAGGGCTGACGAGCCAGAAGCAGAAGTAGAAGCTTAGGCGCGTGGCTGCCTACGAACTACCACAAGGGGACCCATCAAGCGGGGTAGGAATTCCTCATACGAAGCCCCTAGGACCACACAGTCCTCTGCTGCATATCCATTCACATAATTAGCATATGCCTGAGGAGGAGCAGAAAAAGTAGAGTACATCTCTCTGGGCGGATCCTCTGGTACTCTCCTAACAAGTGAACCCCTGCCATATGCTGAGGGAAGACTCTCTCACCCAAGTACATATATCTCCCTCAAGCGATACCAAGATCCTCTGTGTGTCAGTAACAATCCACGCGCCAAGCACCTCATTCTCCAACAGGATCCACAGATACAAGCCCTGCTACTCAAAGCTGAAACTATTCAGCAAGATTCGCCGCTCCTCGATAATAGGGGTCCAATCTTCCCCCTCCTCCTCATCCATGGTACAATTGGAGTGGCTCCATCTCTTGATATCCGAAGACTGAGCCCCACGCTCGTTTGGCTCGAAATTGTGCAAAAAAAGACGACATATCCCCATATCTGTACAAGCAAACAAATAAGGATTTAGTACAAAGAGTGGATAAAATGTGCAAATAAATGACAAGATAAAGTCAGAAAATGTACCTCCCAAGCATAAGAATACCCCAGCATGGTATCCTTGGTGTGTCTACATGCCTCATCCATGGCATGGTAACAGAAAGCCAGACTAGCTGAGCCCCAATCGTACATGCTCACCAAGTCAAGGTCCTCCAAAATCCACAAAATATTTGTACGAGCAGTGGAGGAATGGTTGGCAAATATAGTATCTGACAGGATGTACCAGAGGGCACCTCCCACAACTCGATCTGTTACCGCATTGGCTCTATCAGCATAGGCCTCAATCTGGCCGTGAAGGGGAGCAAGCTCAATAGCAAATCCTTTGATCTTGCTAGGGAAAAAACCAATAAGCTGCCTCCACTTGCTGGGATCGCCGTTTTGTAACCCCCAATCGCCGGAAGAGGATTGCCTGCACACTCCAACCCGATGATAACCAAGAAATCGGCCGGAGCCATGGTCGCTTCCCCAAAATGTAAGTGAACAATGTAGGTAGTATCCCACCATCTCTCCCTGATAGCCTGGAGAACCTGAGGAGTCCGCCTCATATAGTGGATGTTATCTACAAAAGTATGAAGCCCCATCTGCTCCACTCTAGCTAGGACCCCGTTCAGGACTTTGACTTTGTCCCACATAGCCTTGGCAAATTTGACACTGCCCGGCAATTCTTGGTTGGCTTATACGGCTGCAAAATAAAGAAAGACAAGGAAACATTGTCAGAGATCATTCATGGCAAAAAACTCCAAGAAAATAGAAGAAATTTTTCATTGGAGCATTTCATCGAACACTTGGCATGCATACTAGAGAATCATGCACCAACTTGCGTTTGGCTACCCAAATCAATCCCTCCTACAATCCAAATTATGTAGGGCACTCATATATACACAAATGCATCATCAAAATTCAACAATGGCCTGGGAATTTAGCGTGCATTGACATTGAACCTAGTTCTTGATGAAGGGAGGGAATCTAATTATGGTGAATTGATGGATTAAAAAACATGGAATTGATACAATGCAATCATGGAAATGAGTTTGAAGGTGAAATTCATACCAAACCCTCACGAATGGCATGCGAAATGTGCCTAGGACGATCAAAGGTGAGGTCGTCACGAGGATAGTCCTTTTGACACAAATAACTATCCAATGTCCGATTCTTTCATTCTTGAGCCATTGATTATGTATTTGGGGAAGGATTAGAGTTGATTAGGAAGGATAAATCAACAAGAAATTGAAGAAACTTCAGAGAAAAATAACCTAGGCTCGAACTGGAGAGCGAGTTTGAAAATAAAAGTGTTTGAAATGAACAAGCAGCTGGTGAATTTATTTGTTTTATTTAGTTTGTTAGTTTTTATTTTTTTTGTTTTGTTTTGCTTAAGGACGTGCAAAAGATAAGTTTGGGGGTATTTGATGGATGTGATTTTACCCATCCAAAAGATATGTTTTCGAGCTAATTTGATGCTCGAAACCTTGGGAATTTAATGTGTTTTGTTTGTATTTTGAAAGTTCAGGGGTTGAAGTGTAATTACTGAGAAACTGGAGGATTTGAGCTTATTTTGGAAGTTCAGGGACCAAATTGGAATTATGGAAAATATGGCAGTAAACTGGTATTTAAAGTTCATGGGACCAAAGTGAAACAAGGTGAAAACAAGGAGAAAAATTGGTTAAATAAACTTCAGGGGCTAAACTACAATTAAATGGAAAAGGAAGAAGCTGGCCGGCCAAAACAAGTCATGGCCGAGAAAGTACAAGCCATGGACGCATGAAACAGGCAGTGGCCGACCAAGGCGAAGCAGCTGGCCGAGGAACTGGGCTGTGGCCGAGCACAGGCGAGCGACCGCGCCACAAGCAAGGGCGGCCTCGCCAAAATTTCAGTAACAAGGGGCGAACGTGAGCGACCGCGCCCATGCCTTGCCGAGGATTAGCGACGGATTTTAGTGAGGGATTCGTCAGTCACTAAATTAAAACCAGTTTTCAAACAGAATCAGCCACATAATCAGTGATGGATTTCGACAGAATCCTAATTTGACTAGGATTTTGACAGATTTTGGTTTCCAATTAGGATTTTCACCTCCCTCCTATAAAAAGGACCCTAGACTAGTTTTTAACATCTACAATTCTCTCTCTATTTTTCCTTTCCCCTTGTAATATATTACATAGTTTAGGTTTTTATTTATTTTGAAGATTCAAGATTTATTTATGGCCATTCAAGGCTAATTTATTTGATTCGTGGATTGAGGTAAGTAACAATTGGATCTTTATGTTAGGATTTTAATTCTTCCTATCTCTCTCTCGTTCTTGTTCTTTTCAACATTCTTAACTTTTGTTTTTGAGATCAATTGTATTGACCTTGCGGAATATACGTTTGATATCTTGAATTTATTTGGGTATGAACCATTGCACTTGCGTGGATGATTTGTAATTTGACCATTGTTGAGAAGAAT
This sequence comes from Adenophora triphylla var. japonica, assembly GCA_022495995.1. Taxonomy (NCBI): domain Eukaryota; kingdom Viridiplantae; phylum Streptophyta; class Magnoliopsida; order Asterales; family Campanulaceae; genus Adenophora; species Adenophora triphylla. The sequence continues at coordinate 37,596 of JAFEMH010006868.1, read as the reverse complement.
AGATTCAATTGATGACCTAGCGGAATTCAAACGAATCTTGGTTCCATTGTTCTTAAGCATTTAATTGAATCTCTTGAATGTTTATATTGACCTAGAGGAATTTATAAACAAGATAGAGTTATTAGAGTTCTAATGTTCTTATTGACCTAGCGAAATGTATGAACATTTTAACCCTATATTTTTGTGAACGAGCCCAAGAATTATATTGAATCCTTTTTACATGAAATAAATAACATAAAGTGATAATTGTTATGATCCCCAATCTATGAATCACTTGTCTCTTGATTTCTTTAATTTATTTATTTTGTTTTCTTAGATTAATAATTCAAACAAATCAAAAACCCCCTCCCCCTTTTTCGGTTACTTTGATACACTAATAAAATACACTTGTTCCACTTTAGTCCCTGTGGATTCGACCCATGCTTGTGCATACTACGACAGTAGTAAGTAGTACACTTGCTAGGTAATTTTAATAAGACAAAGATTTCCTCCATCAGCACTGTCCGACTGATTTACATTGGGATTCTTTAAAACGAGTTTTGCGTTATTTGGTGGGTATAAGCACTCATGGTCTCCTCATACGACGCGACTCTCCTCTTACTATGCACACATTTATAGATGTAGACTGGGCGGGAGATAAAGATGATTATATCTCCACAATCGGTAACATTGTATACCTTGGTCATAATCCTATGTCATGGAGATCTCGCAAACAGAAAACATTGGTCATATCCTCCACTGAAGCCGAGTATAGGGCTGTTGCAGCCACTACAGCAGAGGTCTTGTGGTTACAAAATTTGTTGAGTGAATTACATGTTCCTGTCAAGATACCGACCACCATTTACTGTGATAATATGGGTGCAACGTACGTAGCTGCAAATCCTGTTTTTCACTAAAAAATGAAGTATCTTGGTCTTGACTATCATTTTGTTCGTGAACACGTTCAAAACAACAACCTACGTGTCTCTCATATTTCGGGAACAAACCAACTTGCGGATGCCCTCACCAAATCATTACCAAGGCCGAGATTTCTGGAATTAATTGCCAAGATTGGACTTACTAACCGGTCGTCCATCTTGAGGGAGTGTAATAACAATAGAGATCCTACGCGATCTTCTTTCCTAATATCAATAGAGATCCTACGTGATCTTCTTTCCTACTTGGTTTAGATATGTAGTCATATTTAATTACCATTTCATTTTCCTATTTTATGTAGGAGTCTTAGGTTTACTCGTGTATAAATACTATTTCAAAGATCAATACAATTGAGTTTTCCTTTTACCAAAACCTATACTCCCTCCCTCACAAAAAAGAGTCACATCTAAAAATCTAACCTTTTAAAGTTCCAACAATACTTGCATTGACCTTCTTGAAAAATTTCACTAAACTTCTTCTTTAGAAACACATTTTTTTTAGACAAGCGAAAAATATAATGCTGCAACCCTTTTTTGGGAGGCGTGAGTAGTTCTATATTGAACACACTCATTAGCTAGTCCGTACCACCAATAAAAATCATGCAAAAAAAAATAAAAATAAAAATAAAAATAAAAAAACCATTGGAATATGAACTTGAAAATCTCAAAGTTTTATTCATTGGTTTGCCAAAAAAATTGGTCATTGGTCTGAATCACAATTGTCATCACATAGATATCAAGAAGCACGAACAATGGTTGCATTCATTATCTACAAGAATCAGACATCATTAGCCAACACTTGGTATTTCTGGTTGAACGAGTTATCCAAGGAGTGACATCAGCATTAAGAAGAGCTTATGGTCAAACACCATAGAGCTTCTACAGGTATCATGATTTCTGTGCACTTGAGTTGTTTCCTGGTCACTTGTTGATGGTTCGATTGATCAACCAGCTTCACTATAATGCAGTACCAGTCCTCGGTTCCATCGTCAATTTGAAGCACGAACAATGGTTGCCTTCAAATAGATATCAAGAAGGGGAATGAGAATACAAAGGCATACAAGTTCAAAATGAAAAAAAGTTTGAATTTCAATTTAAGTGTCACCATAAATAATTTTATTTGTCAAATGAGACTATTATTAAGAAAAAGGATGTCCTAAACAATTAGTACACATCACTGAAAGAAATGGAGCGGCTAGGAAGTCACAGAAGACTGATGTGAGTCCTGATGCTATCGCACCAGCACTAGCACAACAGTGAAATACAGCGGAATAATAAAAATAGAAAAGAAATAACAAAGGTTTAAACACTTATCTACAACAATATGCTGTAGACAATAAACTTCTCTTATTAGAAATAACTTTCGAGTTGATTACAAAATATAAACTAAGAGAATGACAAAATAATCAAAATGAACTCTCACTAAAACAAACTCCTTGCAGCCAGAATTCTCTTCAGCCTTTAGGAGTGTAAAAAACCGTGTAATGTAAACTCTCTTGGCCTTCGTATTTATAGCCAAGGCAACAGATAAGGTTAAGCTTGGATAAAGAACTTCTATCTCTTCAATCTTCTTTATCACTTCAAGTCTTCATTTATCCATGTGAGAGTCCTATTTAAATCACCAAAATAATACTAAACAGATAACAATTTTCGGTTAATAGGTTAGAGAATATAAATAAAATATTTACATAATTTAATTAAAAAAGAAAGTAACAAAACATAATTAAGTCAACCTTTTGACTTGGCTAAGTGTGATGCTATCACACTTTCAATCTCCCCCTGTTTTGTTGCTTTCTGTTCAAAAAAAAATCTCAAGCATAATATATATTAACACAATTAAATAAACTAAAGATTATCCAAAACACGATATGAGATGAAGAGCTCGAACGCTCCCCCTAAATACTAGCTAATAAAAACCATAAAGCACCATGTCCAAAACATATCCAAACAAACCAAACCAACTAAGCAAAAAACAAATCACCATTGTTCCTAATTTAAAAACACGAAATTAAAATTGTTTTCAAAACATAACCATACTGAAAATACTTCAATCATCATTGAAGCCTCGATCCCATCCTTGCTTTCCTTCTATTTCTGCTTGTGTCTTCGCAAGTAGTTTTCACCTGAAATCCGAGCTAATATCTCTATAAATCTTGCTTGAGCTAGCTCCCCCTTTTTGACCAGAAAGTCGTTCACGAGCAGCCATCAACTTATTCCTACTTGTGGACATTTCCTTGAACTGCACCCTTGAGAGGATCATCGTTTTCTCCAAAAACTTAATTTCATCAGTTAGCAGCTGAACTTGGTCCTCTTGTGATAGTGGTGATGCATGCTCATCCTCACTAGCATCAACATGCTCATCTTCATCACCATCTTGAGCATCGATAACTGGGTCATCAGGGAAAGTAACAGGCAAATCTACTGTGCGTCTAGTGCACTCTAACACAGGTTGAATGCCAAATGGTTCAACCTTCTCACATATGCGATCAGAACGTAAGATTTCAACTCCTTGCTTCACACAAAGACCAGTTATTAAGCATGGGAAAGGAAGATCAAAGGGCAACTCCTTTTCAGCAAACTGTACTATACTCCCAAAGATCACTTCACCAAGGTTAAATACTTGACCAGTAAAAATCCTATGAATCAAAGCTGCATGTGACACAGTGACAATATTTTTGTTTGAGGAGGGTTTCCAATTAAAAGTAGAGATTTTAAACAGAAAACTACACAAGGAAGTGAGCATTGTGCACTTAAATTGAGAGTGCCACGAAGGATCAAGACCATTAGTTAGGGTATTGGCAATTTCATCCTTATGAGCCATAGGAGGAAGGATGTGAGGACTGGGAGTATGAAGGAAGATATTAATTAAGGCAGGAGAAAAATTAATGAGAGTGCCACGAACCTTAACCTTTTCAAACCCAACATCTCTAGGATCTTGAATAGCCTGAACTAGACCCGCATAGAACTCACTAACAAGCGAGGGATAGTAGTTGTTTGGGTAGGACACAGAATAGAGTAGGCCTTTTTCCTCTAAGTATCTTTTCATACCAACATCCTCAAAAGTTTTGTCAATGACTCTTTCCACCAAAAAACCTTTTTTCCTAAAGAATTCAAACCTCTCTTTCACAGACTTAGACATAAATTTTTCAGGTGAGAGGGAGCTTACCTTCCTTGAAGAGGATTTAGGGCTTGGGGTATGCCTTGGCTTAGGCAGATCAGCTTTGGAGGGACCAGATAATCTCAAGCTCCTTCTAGGTGAGGGTGCAGATGTTATTACATCTTCAGCAGCATCCTTCTTCTCTGTTTCAAGATCATCTCTCCCAAGTTTGTACGTCTCATCTTCAGCTTCATCATCGTCTGAACCAATGTCTGAAGCTTGGGCAGAGATAGAACCAGCAGCTTTGGCCTTTGCTTGTCTCACCTTGCCCTTGCCTTTCTTCAGGTCCAAGAGGGCTTGAAGGGGGATATGCTCAGTTTCATCATAATCTTCAACCTCATCACCCTCAGAATGGATTCCAGAATACCAATTTCCTGGTGAAGACTGAGAAGGAACCACTGGAGTGTTAGTAGGAGGAGATGGGGTTGGAGATGCATTAACATCAGAGGTAGCACGAGCAGGGGACTGTTGAGATAAGGCGATCCTTCTAGCATGTAAATCCCCAGGTGTCACAATGACGTGAGAGAAGTCATTTCCAAAGTCCTGATCAACAGATTCAATTATTTCCTCAGCTTCTTTCAACTCCTCAAGCTCTACAGATTTAGACCTTCTAGACACAACTTTGTAGGCCTCAACATCTTCTTCTTCAGACTCACTTGAATACACAGACAAACCACTCACGTATTTTCTCTTCTGAGACACGGGTTTACCTGAAGAGCTCCCAGAGCCACTAGCAGCAGATTTTCCCCTTTTTCTTTTCAGATCAGCCGAGGGATCAAAATCTTCATCCTCCCCTTCAATGAAGTCAGGTTCGGCCATGTTAGGGCGTACCTTAGGAGTATAGTCCTCCATGTTGGGAGAAAAACCCTTTTGTCTCAAGGACCAGTTAGGGCCTCTAGCTAACCCCGCCACTGCACCAACAGCTTTTAAATCCCCGGGATTATCAGCATCTATAGCATTGTCTTGTGCACCTGGGAGCGACATTGAGACAGGGGAAGCTTCGGTGTCGACGAACAGTTCCACGGCGGCTTCGGTTGGGACCACCGGAGAGGGAGGTGGTGAGCTAGTGGTAATCGGAGAGGGTGACTTGGCCGGAGACGCCATTTGCTTGGCGACGAACAGAGGAGAAACAGAGAGGGTTTTTGGAATTTAGAAGGGTTTGGAAGGCTTAACACAGTGACCGGTGAGGGTTTTATGGCAAAGAGGTGCTGGGTATTTATTAGATGTGATAACACTTATTAACCCCTACTAAGCTTAGGTCACTGTAGATAGGTTTAATTTGATTTGAACTAAGCTAATACTAATTCCCTTTGGCCGGTTGGACTACTTGGAGTAAAATAGTTCTTAACAACTTTGGAGATTAAGATGATAAAGATAAATAAACACTTTTTAGTTTTATGATAAAGATTAATAAAAACTTTTTAGTTTTAGATAATGTACTTACCATAGCCGAAAAAAAAACACAGACTTATACTCCCCCTAAACATATGGACATTTAAAAATTTATAAGAAATTTTGTTGAGCATAAAATATTTTAACAAAAATTAATTCGAAGTAGAAAAGCATTTGATTGAAATTTTCACCAAGGACCAGGTTGACTAGAAAAACAATCTAAAATTTAATGATGCATAAATTACACACATGTGAAGGATAAATCTCAGTAGATGTGTGGCATAGTATGTAATTACATCAGGGGACGCATTTCCTCTAAGAAAGTCAATAAATCAGAATCTTGTCTTGCTTGGCCTCTAGAATGCTTCCACATATAAATTTTTTCTTGTGGAAAAATATGTTATGGGTAGCTTTCACTCTTCATTATTCTCATGGATAGCCCTCTTTCGAATGATCTTATCAATTTGACTCAAACTTTCTCTTGAAGACATTTTGATCACATTGAAATGACTTCATACCATGAGTGGAGTAGCTGTTTCCCAAATTTTTTTTGTTTTTGCACCCACCAAGAGACATCTAGTAAGATAAATTTAGAGTCAACAGTTGTTGACTACTATTTAAGAAGGATTCACAATTCAGAGAGGAAATAAATCAAAGATGCAATACAAGTGACCACACTGAGATAAATCATGCAATGCATTTTTTTTGGTTAGAATTGTAGAATACAGGTGTTAGTTATGATGTGATCACACTGGGGATCACATCATTATATTGCACACAAACTCAGAGATTTCCTTAGAGTAGAAAATCTCTGAAAATCAAGGGCTTTGGTGAAAATGTCAGCCAACTGTTTTTCAGTGCTAATTGATTCCATGCTAATAATTTTTTGCTCAACAAGATCACGAATAAAATGATGTCTAATGTCAATGTGTTTAGTACGTGAGTGTTGAACAAGATTTTTTGATATTTCTATGGCACTTAAATTATCACAAAAAACAGTTAGGATATCACTTTTAAGACCATAATCTTTAATCATCTGATTCATCCAAAGTAGTTGAGAACAACAACTCCCTACAGCCACATATTCTGACTCAGCAGTAGAAAGGGATACACAGTTTTGTTTTCTACTATACCAAGATACTAAGTTGTTTCCAAGATAAAAGCAACCTCCAGTTGTGCTTTTCCTATCATCAGTGTTGCTTGCCCAATCAGAGTCGCTGAATCCTACCAGATTTGTATTGGTTTCTCGAGTATAGCTTAGCCCTAAATTGATAGTTCCACCTACATATCTAATAATTCTTTTTACAGCTTTGAGGTGGGATAATTTGGGGCAAGCTTGATATCTAGCACACAAGCAAACACTAAACATGATGTCTGGACGACTTGCTGAAAGGTACAACAAGCTTCCAATCATGCTTCTATATAAGGTGGGGTCAACATCCTCACCATTTTCATCTTTGCACAACTTTTGGGAAGATCCCATAGGAGTTTTAAAGTGAGAGGCATTGTCAAGAGAATTTTTTAACCAAGTTTTTGGCATATTTACTTTGAGAGATAAAAATTCCTTCCTTATTTTGTTTTATTTGCAGTCCTAGAAAATAGGTTAATTCACCAACCATACTCATTTCAAAGGTGGTGGTCATACTTGTGACAAAGTAGTCTAACATGTCTTTGGAAGATGATCCAAATACAATGTCATCAACATAAATTTGGGCCACTAATATTCCTATATTTTCTTTTAAAATAAATAAGGTTTTATCTACCTCACCTCTCTTAAATCCCATTTGTATGAGGTGTTCAGTTAGCCTCCCATACCAAGCTCTAGGGGCTTGTTTTAATCCACATAGGGCCTTTTTAAGTTTGTAAACATGATCAGGGAAGTGGGGATCAGTGAAGCCCTTAGGTTGTTCAACATAGGCTTCTTCATTTAGGACACCATTCAAGAAGGCACTCTTAACATCCATTTGATGTAAAGTGATGTCCAAGTAACAAGCAATGGCAAGTAAAAGTCTAATTGATTCTATCCTAGCAACAGGAGCAAATGTTTCTTCAAAATCTATTCCTTCTACTTGGGTGTATCCTTGGGCTACAAGCCTAGCTTTATTTCTGGTAATTTGACCATTTTCATCAGTTTTGTTCTTATAGATCCACTTAATTCCTATTACATTTCCCCCTATAGGCCTAGGAACTAAAGTCCATACTTCATTTTTCTCAAATTGATTTAGTTCTTCTTGCATGGCAATAATCCAATTATCATCTTTCATGGCTTCTACAACATTCTTAGGTTCAATATTAGAAACAAAACAGCATGAACTAACCTTGTTAACTTGAGATTCAACACAACTTAGCCCAGCCAACTCACGGTAGTTGACCCTAGGCTTTTCCCTTGTGCTAATTTTATCATTTACATCACCCACTACTTGAGATATTGGGTGATTCTTTTGCACTCTGCTGGGTATGTCTTTAGTCCTATCCAAATTGCCTTCTTCACAGTCTGAGTCTTCAGATTCTGAACCAGAGTTTGTTTGCCCTGATGTAGGTGATGATGTGCTTGCATCAGTACCTGCATCTGCTTTCTGCGATCCGGTTCTTTGCGTCTGTTCAGTTTGATTCCGAGTTTCCTGCATTGTCTCTATACAATCTGAGACGTCATCTTCAAGAGATTTTAAGTTTAAATCAGCAGTATCATCAAATGTGACATTAATTGATTCCATAACAGTTTTGGTTCTAAGATTGTAAACCCTATAAGCACGACTATTTGTGGAATAACCAAGGAAAACAGCTTTGTCACTTTTGGAGTCAAATTTAGATAGATAATCTCTATCATTTAGAACATAACATATGCATCCAAAGACATGAAAGTACTTGAGAGTAGGTTTTTTACCGAGGAGTATTTCATAAGGAGTCATGGTTGATCCAACTCTAAGATAAACTCTGTTTCCAATGTGACAAGCAGTATTAAGTGCTTCAGCCCAAAATCGTTTAGAGATGTTTTTTGAACTAAGCATGACTCGTGCCATCTCTTGTAATGTACGATTTTTCCTTTCTGCAACCCCATTTTGTTGAGGTGTTTTAGGGGCTGAAAAATCATGGGTGATTCCTTTGGAGTCACAAAACTTTGAGAACAAGGTGTTCTCATATTCAGTTCCATGATCAGACTTAATTTTGATAACTTTCTTACCATACAAGTTTTTCACCTTTTTATACCACACTTTAAATACTTTGAGTGCTTCAGATTTTTCTTTTAAATAGAGCACCCAAGTATACCTAGAGAAATCATCTACACAAACAAATGAATATTTCTTTTTTACCTAAGCTTTCAACCTCAATTGGTCCCATAAGATCAGTATGTATTAATTCTAAAATTTCAAACGTGGAACTTTGGTCCACTTTTGGATGAGAGGCTTTGGTTTGCTTCCCCTTCTGACAAGGACCACACACACTAGATTGTTTAAAGTCAAGCTTGGGCAAGTGTTTAACAGCATCAAACCTAACTAATTCTTCTATTTTCCTATAGCTAGCATGTCCTAATTTTTGATTCCACAGTTCAAGTTCATTTGTTTTAGAGCTAAGGCATGATAAGTTGTCACCAAATTTGTAACAATTATCTTGAGACCTTACTCCGGTGAACAAACATTTATTAGTGTTATCAAACACTTTACATTCATGTTTGTCAAAATTGACATGTAAATTGTCATCACATAGTTGACTTATACTAATCAAATTAGCTTTCAATCCTTCTACATGATAGACATTTTTTAGTTTAGGCATGTCATTTACACATAAAGTACCTTTTCCAACAATCTTACCTTGTGCTCCTCCCCCATAATTTACATTCCCACCTTTGATAGTGACGTAATCAGTGAGAAATTCGGCATTACCTGTCATGTGCCTTGAGCATCCACTATCGAAGTACCATGAGCTAGCAATGCTGCTCTTGAGAGAGTAAACACTACTTTGCATTCCATGTTTTTCTTTTCAACCCATACGAACTGACCAGGTTTTTGGCGATGTGAGTTGTGATGTGAATGCATTCGTTCACTCATCTGAGGAACATCTTTCCCCAGATCACGAATCCTCTTGTAACAGAAAGGTCTTATGTGACCTGGTAAGAAGCAGTAATGGCACACGAATCTTTTCTTTTTGTTTGATGATTTTTGGTTGTAAAAAGTTTTAGGTTTTGAGGAACTACTTTCTCCCTCTCTCAAAAAATTTGATTCAAAACCAAGACCTGTTTTTGAAAACTTGCTCACTTTAAGAATCTCATCAAGAGTTGCCTTTCCAGTATTCTGCTTTTCAAAAGTTTTCTTGGCCTCTGTGAGTTCGGTTTTGGTTTTTTCAAGTTCAATATCCCGTTTAGTGAGCATGACCTCAAGTTTGGCAATAGAATCCTTTTGATTATCATTTTCAGTAGATGCATTCTTCAGTTCATCTTTAACTTTAGATAATTCAGTAGAGAGTTTTTCAGTTACCTTTTCAAAGACAGCGATCTTTTCAACACGCTTTTCCCAATCGGCATATAGCTCAGCATAGGCATCCAGTAGCTCGTTATAGTTTCCATCATCTTCTTCTTCATTTTCAGACTTCTTATTCAGCGAGGAAGTATAACAGTTTATAACAGATTCAGAAGATGTGATATTAGATGTGATAACATCTGAAGTTACATCAGATTGATGTTCATGATTTGGAGGCGAGATTTCCATGATTGCTAAGTTTAGCGACTCATCTTCGTCCTCACTATCACTAAGGGTCGCACTTAGGCTCATCCCCTTTTTCTTCAGAGTATTGGCACATTCATTTGCATAATGTCCAAACCCTTTACATGCTCTACACTGAACAGATTCAGATCTATTTTTAGAAAAACTAATTGGTTTCTTGAAAGTACTCTCATTATCCTCTTTTGGTTTATCAAACGTAGTTGGTTTTCTGGAAGAAAATTTGGTGTCCCTTTTGTTTTTGAGAAAAGAAGTAAATTTTTTAGTCAAAAGAGCAACATCTTCATTTTCCAAATTTGAAATATCAATTTCATTTGAGATTTCCTCAATTTCTTTTGGAATTGAGGATGCTTTAGAAAGAGCAGAAGCAAGAGCAACACTTTCAGCTTTATGTTGTTGCTGAATAGAAATGTTCAATTCAAACATGGTTAGCTTACCCACAAGAGTATCTAGAGCCATGGTTGCAGTGTCATTTGCTTCTTCAATAGCAGCTATTTTAATGTTGAATTTATCAGTGACAGTTCTTAACATTTTGCATACTAGTCTTGCATTTGAAATAGGCTCACCTAGTGAGAGACATTCATTTGAAATTTCTCTTATTCTAGCAGAATAGCTTTTTATATCCTCAGACTCATTCATCCTCAAGTTTTCAAACTTGGTCATGAGAATTCTCAACCTAGTGGCTTTGACACTATCATCACCCTCACAGTGAGCTTGCAATATATCCCAGGCTTTCTTTGCTATATTTTGATTTAAAACAAGTCTAAACATGTGTTCATCCACATGACTTGAAATAGCACCAAGAGCCTTGGAATTGTAGTTAGCACTAGTGACCTCATCAGTGGTCCATTCTTCCTCAGGTTTAATTTTATACACCTTTTCGGAAGTTTCACCCTCTTCTTCTTTATTTTTCATTTCAACCTTAGGAGGGGACCATGGAATAATAATGCTAAGCCATGCTCGTTCATCAATTGCTTTGATGAAGAGACGCATCTTAGCTTTCCAGATGGGATAGTTAGTTCCATCCAAAACCGGGGGACGGTATTGACTCAAGTGTCCTTCCATAATGACCACTCTTCCTTGGATCTCACTCAGTGAAGTCGAGTGTAGCTCTGATACCAATTGAAAGAAATGGAGCGGCTAGGAAGTCACAGAAGACTGATGTGAGTCCTGATGCTATTGCACCAGCACTAGCACAACAGTGAAATGCAGCGGAATAATAAAAATAGAAAAGAAATAAACAAAGGTTTAAACACTTATCTACAGCAATATGCTGTAGACAATAAACTTCTCTTATTAGAAATAACTTTCGAGTTGATTACAAAATGTAAACTAAGAGAATGACAAAATAATCAAAATGAACTCTCACTAAAACAAACTCCTTGCAGCCAGAATTCTCTTCAGCCTTTAGGAGTGTAAAAAACCGTGTAATGTAAACTCTCTTGGCCTTCGTATTTATAGCCAAGGCAACAGATAAGGTTAAGCTTGGATAAAGAACTTCTATCTCTTCAATCTTCTTTATCACTTCAAGTCTTCATTTATCCATGTGAGAGTCCTATTTAAATCACCAAAATAATACTAAACAGATAACAATTTTCGGTTAATAGGTTAGAGAATATAAATAAAATATTTACATAATTTAATTATAAAAGAAAGTAACAAAACATAATTAAGTCAACCTTTTGACTTGGCTAAGTGTGATGCTATCACACTTTCAATCACTTTTGAATTGGTGAATGACAATCTATTCGATTTACTATCAAGTTTGTTACAATCAATAAAATGTACTACGAATTGACAATATAATGCAACACACTTTTTCAATTTGTTACAAATAATGCAATTTCATACTATTTTATTACACTTTAATAACAAAAAAAAAATGCAACTTACACGTTTGTTGCATTATTTGTAACCAAATCAAAAAGTATGTTTCATTATTTTGTTAAAGGAAAGTATGTTACTTGGTTGTAAACTGATGTAAAGTAATGCAGCGGAATAGTAATAATAAGGTTTGATCGAAATCAAAACATTCTGCAAGGAATCGCAATTCCCAAGATAACAAGAACTTCCTAAGAAATTCTTCTGCAAGCCAATAGAATTGACCAAGAAATTTGCAAGATGCAAAACTGAATTTAATTGATAAAAGTCTAAATTCGGATTACAACTTTAGGCCTATTTTATAGTGTCCATAAAGCTTGAAAAACACTTATAAACCTTCTAAAATTACTCCTAACCTATATGATAACTTAATAGAAGTCAAAAACTAATAAAACTTACCTAAATCTACTCTAAAACCTCTTCTAATCATCCTACTAATATTAATTCCGAAAATACAATTAAAATAATAAAAGATACGCAAATAATTGATATCTCGTTCTACATCATTCACCCTCTCTTCAAAGGAACTCATCCCCGAGTTCTCCTCCGAGGTTTGGAAAGTTCCGTCCCACTTAAATAAATATTTGGAGTAGATCTGTTCCTTAAGCACAATTTGAGGTAGAACGAATTTATCAAAATAACTAATCAAACCTTCAATATTTGACTCTAAAATTGTTTCTTTTGAAACTGGATCTTCAATCATGGACTGAAAATTATGACTAATATTCTCTCCTTTGAAATCTTCATTCATTATTTGTAGATCCTGATTTGTGGATTTGACTACAATCAAATCTTCTCCGTTTAAATTTGAATCTTTCCTTTCAACCGGCTCGACGCGGTGGAGATTTTCCCCGTGAAGACTTGCCCGATTTTCTGGATTGACATTTTTTTGTTATTCTGCAATAATTGCGAACTCACCTGGATCTTATCACGAAACTCTTCATCATCACGTTGAGAGGCAAGTCGACGTTCTTCATCAAGACGATCATATTCCGCAGATTTTTGTGCTTCCAATCTCGGAATTAATACGTCTATCAAATAATCAAGTTTGTCGGCATTAACGTCAATTTTCATCGTATACTCCTGCTTAGCTGTTTGTTCCGCCTCTGCATTTTTCCAATCTCCTACTGATTTGTAATATCGTAAACATTGATCGGCACCTTCCTCCAAATCAAGGAGTTCATATGCCAAAGGGAGAAGATAATTTTTCTTTCGTCTAGCACGATCCAATCGAAGATTGATTGCATGAATAACATCATAATTGTCGTAGTTGTTGATGTCGTTCCTCCCATCGTTTGCCATCACCTCGTCGGAGAACCCTAGAATCGTCCGATTTCTGATACCAACTGATGTAAAGTAACGCAGCGGAATAGTAACAATAAGGCTTGATCAACAAGAACTTCCTAAGAAATCCTTCTGCAAGCCAATAGAATTGACCAAGAAATTTGCAAGATGCAAAACTGAATTTAATTGATAAAAGTCTAACTTCGGATTACAACTTTAGGCCTATTTTATCACAAAATCTAGGGAGAAACGCGTTTCTCCATAAGTTATGGAGAAACGGGTCCCGACATGTCGCGCGACAATGAGCTAGATAGCCAGAAACCTATGAAAGTGATATCCAGAAACCTTCAAATGAATATCCAGAAACCTTCAAAATGTTTCTGGATATACATTTGAAGGTTTCGATATCCAAAACCTTCAATAGCAATTTACGGATATGCCCTAACACATTTCGGATATGCACCTAACGGTTTTACGGATATGCACCTAACGGTTTACGGATATACATTTCACATCCTTGGCTATCAAATACAAAGCTTCGGATATCAACCGCAAAGCTTACGGCTATCAAATGCAAAGCTTCGGATATCCGAAGCTTTTGGTCTTGGCCTTGGGTTTTTTTTTACGGATATACATTTCACATCCTTCTGCTATCAAAGACAAAGCTTCTGGATATCAACTGCAAAGCTTCTGGCTATCAAATGCAAAGCTTCTGGATATCCAGAAGCTTTTGATCTTGGCCTTGGGTTTTTTTTTTCTGGTTATCAAATGTAAAGCTTCTGGCTATGAAAAACACGTTTCTCCATAGTTATGGAGAAACGCGTTTCTCAGCAGACGCACTCCTATTTTATAGTGCCAATAAAGCTTGAAAAACACTCCTAAACCTTCTAAAATTACTCCTAACCTATATGGTAACTTAATAGAAGTCAAAAACTAATAAAACTTACCTAAATCTACTCTAAAACCTCTTCTAATCATCCTACTAATATTAATTCCGAAAATACAATTAAAATAATAAAAGATGCGCAAATAATTAATATCTCGTTCTACATCATTGTAATTGAGGGGGGGGGGATAGTTACTCTTAAAGGTAAGGCATTTTATCCTTTTTGAAAGGCCCTTTGTTGATATACAGATGATTAGACAGCTATGGTTTGGCTTAGCTGTCAGATGATTGTTGAATTGTGCAGCGAAATAAGAGAAGCTTGAAGTAATGATAGGACAAAGAACACAAAGAAATAATGCAAGTGTGTGAGTGTGATTGCAGAAATATAATAACACAGAGAATTTAAAGTGGTTCAGAGTTCACTCCTCCTACATCCACTCCCACTGTCAATCTTGACAAGTGAGATCAATTTTATTATAATCTTTAATCAACAAAAATTACAAATGATTGATTTTAGGCAAGTTCCTTGAACTTCCTCTTCCTAATTAGTACAGTCAACTAGGGATACACTTAAAGTACAGTCTTAAGTGTTTTTACAACTTGAAGTACAGTTTCAAGATTTTACAAAATAAATAATACACTCAAAGTACAGTCTTGAGTGTTTACAAACTAATTCTACACCTAAAGTACAGTCTTAGGATTTTGGAATTTGTGAATTAACACACTAGGGTTGTTTGTTGTTGAAGTAGAGGTTTTGGGGTAAGGGTTTTGGTTTGGAACAGGGTTTAAAGGGTAGGGATTGATGAGTGTGTGTGTGGATTACAGGAGGTGTGTGTGGGTGTAAGGGAAAGGTTTTGGACTGTGAAAAAGAGTATTTTTCAAGAGTAGTTTGTGTAGAGGATGAACTCCTCTATTTATACCCTTCAATGTAGCCGTTGGAATATGACTGTTGCAGCTACATTAATGAGCCTTGACTGGTCTTTGCCCCACATGTCCACTTGCAGGTCTTCATGAGCTGGCTTGAGCTGTGGCTTGAACTGAGAGCTTCCAGAAGGTCTTCAGTGGTCTTCATTGGTCTTCAATGGTGAACTTGACAGCTGTGAAGATCCAGGTTCCACTTTGGTTGAGATTGTGGTAGCAGAGATTGAGACAAAGTGATGACTATCAGAGGAATGAAGTCATAGCTGTCAGATCATACAAGGCTTAGCTATCAGAGATGTTCTCTAATAAGGACTGAGATGCACTTGATGATCTTGATAGTTAAGATAGGGAATATGATTCATGTTTATTGATTGAATGTAACCAATGTATAAGATAGAATCATAACTGTCATACTCATAGCTTTCAGATAAACTGAAAGATGAATATAACAGATTTCCTCTTTTGATATAAACCCTGTTCTATATATATATTCCTTTATCAAAACCAACTAACTGAGACATTGATCAAAGTTAGGTCCTAACAATTTCCCCCTTTTTGGTAAAGGAAGATCTATTTAGAACATGTCTTCATAGTTTAATGATAATAGAAATATAAATGAAAGAAGTAATTCAGGGATTCATATCAAGCACAAGTAATCAGAATGAGTTTGAAATACTTGGATTTGATCTCAAAATGAGAAAAGTTCACAAATTACAGCCATTCAAACACAAAACCAAACAAAAGATTGTTTCAACCACAAAAGAATTTCAACAAAATACAATTCAGTCATCAGCAAGTTGATCATAAAATTCTTCTCTTTCTTGTCTTGCTGAAAGGAGCTCAATTCTTTCTTCCTCCAGTTCTCTTCTCATTTCAGGTTCAACTCCTCTGTAATAGAACTCATTGTTCCATTCCCAAGTCATCCTCTCATCATACTTGGAGAACTTATCTTCCTTTGCTTTCAGTTGTGCTCTAGTGAGAGGCATCTGATCATTTCTTATTCTCATTGTACCCCACAGATGCTTCTTCTTGTTCCTTGCTTTCTTGCTTATCTTGGGCACAAGGGATGGATCTGGATGAGGAACAGGAGACATATGAACTGGGGCTTGAGGAATAGGGGACATTTGAAAGGATTGTTGAGGAGGGTTGGGAATGGTAGAAGATGGAATGATAATGGGAGAGACTTGATGTGGGCTTGAAAGATCATCATCATCATCATCATCATCATCATCATCACTGTCAGAGTCTGATGAAAGATCAATAACAGTATGAGCTCTGTTTTGGCTGACAACAATGGATGCTCTGAACTCTTTGATCTCAGAAATAGAGATCAGTTTCATGAAATGAGAGTTTTCATTGGGAGAGTTGAAGAGAATGGGATCAACAGAGATGAAGGGTGAGAGATAGGGCTCAATGCCTGGATTAAGGGTTGGGGGAAAGATATTGACAGTCTTGCTTATCAAAAGCATAAGGGCACACTTCTGATCAAACAGAGAGAGAAAGAATGATTTGGCAAGTTCAATGCACAAAGTGAAAACTAGGCCTTTTGGCATGAAGAGACAAGAATTGAGTGATGGAGAGAGAAGTTGGCTAAAGAGAATTTCCCAATCAATGAGTGTATTGGGAGTGATGAATTTTGGGAATGATGGGATTTGATGAACAAAATGAGAGGTTGAAGAAGTCCTTGACACTCTCCATTCTTCATAGGCAAAGAAAACTAAACCTGCAAGATTTCTTGCCACCATAATCAAACCATTTCTTGACAGTTCCCATGATTTTGGATAGGTAAAGGGGTTTGCAATTTCTGGGAAATGAGTCACATTGGCTAACCTTGATTTTGCTGCTTTGATGGAAGAAATTGAAAAGTCAATGCCACAGCTAAGCATCCAAGGTTCCTTTTTGGGAAGGTAGGCTTGATTGGGAGTTGGAGGAATGGAGTGGCTTGGAGGGCTGTCAGGACTGTTGGGCAAGGGATCACTGTCAGACACATCTTGACCTTGTCCACCTAGTATTGGACTTTGAGGGGAGGCTTCAACTGATTCATTTTACGGGATTGGGGAGATTGGCTTGGTAGGAGCAGAGGCATGGGTTAAAAAAGATGGAATTGAGACAGATGAATGATCAAGACTTTGCTTGAGGAGATCAGAACAAAATTGGGATTTCAGAAGATTCAAAGATGCCCTGACTTCTCCCTTGGTCAACTTTTGCTCAAGAATGGATATAAGGACTGCCTCATTTTCTGGTGTTCCATCAAACACAAGTCCCTTGCAAGCATTAAGGATTGTTTCTCCCTTTGAGACAAGATTGGGATCAATTTCAACACCAACTTTCTTAAGACTTTGAATGACCTCAGATGTCTTATCAGGATTCCCCCTATCAATTTTAACAGTTGGGGTAGGTTCATTCACAAGCTCAGTCTCAGAAATGGAAGGGATGATTGGGATATCTTCATCCATAGCTGTCACCTTTGGATTACTGGATGACTCTCCTGGTCCACTTCTTTTCTTGATAAGACTAGACCTGAGTTCATCTATGGCAATCACAGTCTCCTCTTTACTAAGAACATCCTCAAGATAAATGAGAGCAAATTTTCAAGATCGGGGTTCCCATCCAACTCAATAGCATCAATGGCTCTTAAGATTTTGGCTAACTGTTCAGGTTGGGTAGAGGGGATGTTTTCATCAGTGTTCCCCCTTAAAGGTTGCTTCTCTGATTGTTCTTTGAGGTTAAGGATGGCTTCAATGGCTGACTGGTGACCTGAGCTAGGTGTTGATGACTTGTCCATTCTTGGACTGACAGTAGTGGATTTTGGAGAAAGGGAAGGGGTATTTATTTTGGTTTTCTTGGCCTTAGGAGCTTTCTTTTCAGGTTTTCTTTTCTTTGGCAAGGATTTAGAAGGAATGGATAAAGAGGATTGTACCTTGGATCTGGTAGCTGTCTGCTTGGTGGGGATAGCTGTCAGAGGTTGCTTGCCTTTGTGTACAGTTTTGGATAAGTTAATGGCTGCCTGAAGCTCTTGAGGGTCTATGGTATCATCACCAACATTAGCTTGACCCATTGTGTCAACCTCATGACTGTCAATGACATCCCTTGCTTCATTATCCTTATCATGGCTGTCAGACAAGGTAGTTTCACTGTCAGCTACCTGTTCATCCTTTCCTTTGCCCTTATTGCCATGAGATACCACAGTCTTTTTCAACAATCCAGTCTTCTTCACATTGGATTGTACACCCCTCTTTATTCTTCTACTTGTAGCCAATGCTATCAATTCCTTCCAGTGATCAATTTTCTTTCTTGTTTCTGCTTGCAGTTTCTCTTGAGTTTCAATAAAACTGCTGATACTTACATCATCTCCAGCTCTCATCACAGCTCCCTTCTTTTGTTTCAATGCAAAAGTTCTGTCATTGAAACACTTGGTCTCTGACAGCTTCACAGTCTTCAACCATTTCTTGTGTAGAGGAGGATTGAGCTTAGGAATTAGAACATCAAGAATTCCACTCATGAATCTGAAGTTGTTCATCTTTCCACCTTGCTTCTTGAATTTTAGAGTGGAGGTTGAGACTGCAAGCTGGAAGTTGTGAAGAAGAACAATGCACCAGTTTGTGTCTTTGGTAAAAAGGCTCAGCATTTGCTTCCATTCATTTGATCCCATTTGATCAAATGAAGATTGCTTGCCATCAATGGCTTTGTTCACCACATCCATGAGAGTTGATTTGAAAATGTCAGCTTTGTCTTTCACCATTACCTTGTCCTGTACACTCTTAAAGTCATGAACATTAACCCCAAAGAATTTCTCATACACAGTTTTCAATCTGTCTGACCCTCTATCCCATATGTTCTTCACAGCATCAGCTTTGTTTGGGATCTCATAGACTTCACTGACCATTTCTTGAGTAATGGTTATCTTCACATTGTCTATGGTGGCAGTAATTGAATTGTTTTCCTTGTTCCTTTGTCCCACAAGGTAAATCTCTCTGCACAGTTCTTCATAGATTGGAGGTCTTGCTCCCATGAATTTAAGCAATTCATTGACCTCAAGAAGTTCTTGGATGAGTATCCCAACTTCAGACTCATAGAAGCTAGGTTTTATGAAGTAACTGTGAGCATCTGGGTAGTTTGCTTTTGATGCTGCCATTGATGATTAAGGAATTAGGGTTGAAGGAATACGATGAAGGATTAGTGAGGAAAAGAGATGAATTTTAAACAGAGGGTTAATGAAACAGGGGTTTTTGGTGATTACGAAAGGAGAGAGAGGCAAATAATGAGTGGAGAGTGGGTTTTAATGGGCATTGTGGGTTTCAAAGTTTAGTAACTGTTCACATGAACAGTGATTTTTGCCCTTCCCCACGTTGAGGCATTAACTTCCACAGAGCACAAGAAGAACATTCTCTTTTTCAAGAATTTTGCAGGTGAAGAGATGGCTAAGGAAGTGACAATTGTGAGCAATTAACACGATCAAATCACATAAAATTTGCTTTATCCTAGCTGTTGAAAGAAAATTTTGACAGTTAAGTCTAGTTTGAATGATGATGGCTGTCTGAGATAGCTAGGTGAAACTTGCCTATAAAACAATGATAATTTCAGAGGAAATTTATTCAGATTGTTTTACAAACACAAATGGGTAGATTTTCCTCAAAATTTAATCCAAAAAATATGGCTCAAACAGCAAAAAAGTTGGTTTTTGGGAAGAATTGTGAGGATGATTTGAGGGGGGATGAAATGGAGATAGAGAGAGAGTCCTTCAATGTAGTTGAAAGTTCAGAGGGAGTGAGTGACAGAGGTAATAACAAGAGAGTGAGAGAAGATCAGGACTATGGTGTCAAGGAGGTAGCTGTCAGAGAGAAAATTGACAGTAGAGAGGGAGAGGGAATAAGGCTTTTTGGAAAGACTATCAAGGTTGATCAGGGTGAGTCCAGTAAGGGAAAAAGTAAGGTAGAGAGGGTTTATACACTGGGGGAATTGGTTAAGCAAGATAGGGCTCGAGCCTATGGAAAGGAGCTTAGCTGTCAAGAAGAAGGTTAAGCCTGAGAAGCTGTATTCTCCTGTGAGTAGGGATTCACTCTCTCCAGGGGTTGGATTGTTAGAGGGGAGAGGAGATAACTTTGCTGGAGTGCATGTCTCTCCTTCTTCAACAATCTCATACTTATTCAACCAGGTTATTGGTTGTTTTAGCCCTGCCAGAGTTCCTGCAGTAGAGAGAGAAGAGTCAAGAGCTAGCCAACCACTTGTAGTTGCTGGGAATGGGTCTTATTCTGGAGAATTTAGCTTTGTGACACCAATGGAAGGATTGATTCAACCATATGATGCAGTTGAAGAATGGTGGCCAAGGAGAGCAAGTCCTTCACTTCAATATTCTGTCACTTCAATTGATCCCTTCCTGGAGAGGCACCCAATATGGTTGCAAAGGTATCACCAAACCTTGCAATCTACACAGGGGGCAAGGTGTGAAGGAATGAGGCCTTTGGAGGAGGATCTGGAGAAACAGTGACATTCCCCAAGAATGTCTGACAGCTAAGGTGAAGATTTGAAGAGGAGAGCTGGATCTGGAGATTGTTTCGCTTTAAGGAAGTTTTTGGTGAGAGAAGGGAGATGAAAGAGAGAGGGATTTCATGGTTTGTTTCATGTTTTTGTTTATGTTTTTGTTTTTCAAGACTTTTGTATGGATAGCTATCAGTGGATAGCTATCAGAGATGTTTTTGAGGGAATAGCTGTCTGGCTCCATTGTGACAGCATTGCCCTGAATTATGTAAGCCTCCTTTATTTATGAAGTACAACTCTTTATTTTGGCATATTTATCATTCCAAGCATGGCTCTTAACATCTCAAATCTCTTTTCATCCATTGCCTTAGTAAGAATATCAGAGACATTATCCTCAGTACAAACTTTTGCAAGGTTGATATTCCCTTTATCAACGTGGTCTCTGATGAAGTGATGTCTTACTTCAATATGCTTTGTTTTTGAGTGTTGGACAGGGTTTTCTGTCATGGCAATAGTGCTTGAGTTGTCACAGAAGATGGGAATGTTGGATAATTCAATTCCAAAGTCTTGAAGTTGACTTTTAAGATAGAGAATTTGAGAGCAACACAAGCCTGCAAAGAATATACTCGGCCTCACTGTTGAGGTGGCTACCGAGGTTTGCTTTTGCTTGACCATGAAATGATTCTTGAGCCAATAAACCGGCATCCACCACTTGTGGATTTTCTATCTAGATTACATCCAAGATAGTCGAGTCGGTGAATCCAATTAGAGAGAATGGGGATTCGGTGGGATACCACAAGCCAAAATCGTGGGTTCCTTTGAGATATCTTAGAATTCTCTTGACAGAGAGATGAGATTCCTTGGGATTAGCTTGAAATCTAGCACAAAGACAGACACTAAACATAATGTCGGGTCTTGAAGCCGTTACATAAAGAAGAGATCCAATGTAGCTTCTGTAAAGTGTTGGATTTACACTTTGACCATCTAGATCAGCATGGAGTTTGGTTGTGGTTGACAAGGGTGTTTTGGCAGGGGAAGCAGTTTGCATGTCAAACTTCTTGATCATATCCCTTATGTATTTAACTTGGTTAATGAAGATTCCTTCCTTCATTTGCTTGACTTGAAGACCCAAGAAGAAAGTAAGCTCACCAATCATACTCATTTCAAACCGGTCTTTCATAATATCTCCAAATTCAGTGCACAAGTCCTCATTTGATGAACCAAAAATGATGTCATCAACATAGACTTGGATGAGCAACTGATCATCTCCATATTTCTTGATAAACAAAGTGTTATCAATATGGCCCTTGGTAAATCCTTTTCCAAGGAGATATCTAGATAGAGTATCATACCAAGCTCTTGGTGCTTGTTTAAGCCCATATAATGCTTTGTCCAATTTGTACACATGATCAGGAAACTTTGGGTGCTCAAAACCAGGGGGTTGAGATACAAAAACCTTTTCATTTAAGACTCCATTCAGAAATGCACTCTTGACATCCATTTGGAATACTTTCATCTTCTTGAATGAAGCATAGGCAAGGAACAGCCTAATAGCTTCAAGTCTTGCAACAGGTGCAAAAGTCTCATCATAGTCAATACCTTCTTCTTGTCTGTATCCTTGAGCAACCGGGCCTAGCTTTGTTTCTTATAACAACACCTTCTTCATTCATCTTATTTCTAAAGACCCATCTTGTTCCAATGACAGTTTGGTTTCTTGGTTTAGGAACAAGTTGCCACACTTTGTTCCTTTCAAACTGCTCTAATTCTTCTTCCATGGCTTCTATCCAGTCAGCATCTTGGAGTGCTTCATTTATTTTCTTTGGTTCCACTTTGGATATGAATGCACTCATGAGAAAAGGGATGTTGTCTGGAACTGGGGTTTTATCAATTTGAAGACTGATGTAAAGGTCTTTATTGGGTGGAATGATGTGAGTAATGGTGGATTCATCATTGGTTTTGGGAGGAGAAAGAGGATTATTGGATGGAGATGGAAGATGGCTAGTGGATGGATTACATGATGAATTTGGATGGCTGTCAGCTAAGGGTTGGCTGTCAGCTAAGGAAGAAGTTTGGGAGATGTCAGTCAAGGGATGACTATTCTTTTGAGTATTCTCTTCCTCATCATTTGGATTGGTAGTGGGAGTGATTGCGGTTAACTTGGTTGGCTGGATTGGTTGATGATGGGAGTGGGATTGGTCATGGCTGTCTGGCACAGGATAGCTGTCAGATGAATTTCTTGGAACCATGTATGGAAGATTTGATGAATCTTGTTCATGATGGAGAACAGTTGAATCAAGAATGGGAGATGCTTCAGGGAGATTATCAAGGTTTCCCAAACCTTCATCAAAATCACATAATACAGTTACACTTTGATCATTGTTTTCATCAAAGTCAACATGAATTGATTCTTCCACAACAAGTCTTCTTTTGTTGTAAACTCTATAAGCTTTGCTTGTGTTAGAGTATCCAAGAAAGATTCCTTCATCACATTTGGAGTCAAATTTGTCCAAATTGTTTTTGCCATTGTTGTGAATGAAGCATCTACTTCCAAAACTGTGAAAGTAGGAAATGGTAGGAACTTTGTCATTCCATAGTTCATATGGAGTCTTCTTATGAAATTTGTTGATCAGTGTTTTATTCTGAACATACACAGCAGTAGTGACAGCTTCACCCCAAAAGTATTTTGGGAGATTGTGTTACGATAGCATTGTTCTTGCCGCCTCACGTATTGTTCTCGTTCTTCCTTTCAAAGAACACCATTTTGTTGGGGTGTTCTTGGGGCTGAAAAATTGTGATCAATTCCTTTTGAATCACAATACTCTTCTACTCCTATGTTCTCAAATTCTTTTCCATGATCAGATCTGATCTTGACAATGGATGTCCCTTTTTGATTTTGGATTTTGTTGAACAGCTTTGTTAGACAGCTAAGGGTGTCACTTTTGGATTCAAGAAGAATGATCCAAGTGAATCTGATGTAGTCATCAACCACAACAAGGGAGTATCTCTTTCCTCCTAAAGATCTAGTCCTTATGGGTCCAAAGAGATCCATATGGAGTAGTTCAATAGGTCTTGAGGTGTCCAATCTGGTCTTGGGCTTGAATGAAGATCTCTATTGCTTCCCACATTGGCATGCTTTGCAAAGTTTGTCCTTCTTGAATGGGATCCTTGGAAGACCTCTAACTAGATTTGAATTTGCAAGCTTGGAGATGGTTTTATGGTTAAGGTGAGCCAATCTTTTGTGCCAAAGCCATGACATGTCAGATTGACTAAATGACAGAAGGCAGTGAGCATTTGAGGATTCCACAATCTCTAAGTTTAAGCAATAGAGATTTCCTTTTCTTGAACCAGTCAGAATGACTTTATTGCTTTTATCTTTAGCAGTGCATTTATCCTTAGTGCAAACAACATGATATCCCTTATCACATATTTGACTAATGCTAATCAAATTGTGTTTGAGACTTTCTACATAAGACACATTTGTAAAAATGATATCTTTTGTAATAAGATTTCCTGATCCTTTGACCTTAGCTTGGGAATTGTCACCAAAGGTTACATTTGGACCATTTTTAGGGGAATATTGTTGCAACCAGTCTTTATTGAAGGTCATATGTCTACTACAACCACTATCTAAATACCAAAGTCCTTTCCTAGGTACCTGCAAAACAGAAAGTAAATTTTATGGTACCCCTTTTTATTCTTTTGGGTCCAAAGGATTAGTTTTTCTTTGGAATCCTAGCTTTGTTCATTGGTCTCTTGTTGAAGAACTGGTTTAGGGTATGGTAATATGACATGATTTGCATAATGTAAGGTGTAAGGACAGTGGATTGGGATGGATTGTAGAAGTGGTTTGGATTGTTGTATTGGGGTTGAAACTGAAAGCTATTTGAAGAGGATGATCTGGGAGAGTCATTTTGACTTGCATGACTTCTTCCATTTGAGAATTGCCATTGAGGTTTTTGTTGTTTGGTGTACCTATGTTTGTTATAGAATCTTTGTTGCCTTGGGGTTCTATGTGGTTTGGAAGGTCTTGGCTGTCTGTCAGGCCTTGGCTGTCTGTCAGGGCTTGGCTGTCTAGCATCTTTTTGCAACTCAATTTCTTTCTGTATATTGGCCCCTTTTTGAACCCAAATATACTTGCTTCCTTGGATTTTACTTGGTCCTTTGTTTGAGTGATTAGGACCAGGTAAGATTTCCTTAGATTTTCCCTTGGTTTGAACAGGATAAGTTTGAGTTTGATAGCTGCCAGAACTTAGGTTTTCTAGAACCATTTTTTCAATGGCCCTTTCACCAGTGGGAGGAGTGTACACCTTTTGTGTAGGATCATCAGCACCAATCCCTGTTTTGTCACTGGGACGCCTTTGGGTGTAGGTGAAAAGGGATAATACTTTGCTTGACATGTTCCATGAATCTATTTTCTTTTTAAGAGCATCATTTTTTTTTCAAGATTACTGAGTCTTTGACAATTTTCATGATTACTTGGTGTCTCAGCTGTCAGATCCATGTTTTGTTTTTCAAGCATGATGCATTGATCTCTTAGCCCTTGGCATGCTTTCTCAAGATCAGAATTGGTTTTTGTGAGGGTGTCAATGGTTGAGGATTGGGAAAGGTTCTCATTGACCAGTGAAGCAAAGCTAGTTTTTTGTTTTTTTGGTTTGAATTAAAAGAGTGCAAACTAATTGTTTGAAACCATCAATATTTAAGGAGTTAAAATCATGTACCTCTTTTAGTTCATCTGCAGCAGCAAGTGCTTCCATTTCTTCCTCATTGTCTGATTCTTCCTCATCTTCAGCTATAAGGCATATCATGGCTTCTTCTCCTTCATTGTCAGAATCATCACTTGACACATACTCTTCATCACTGAATTTTGATGAGTCAGCTATCATAACTTGCTCCTTGTTTTTGTCATGTTTATTTTTGGAGCAATTGAAGCAGTTGCACTTGGAACTGTGAATGATCTCTTTTGAGTAGGTCATCTTCTTAGCTGTCTGATTGTCCCTAGGTTTCCTTGGTTCAGGACAATCAGATGAGTAATGTCCTTGCTTTCCACAGTTGAAACAATCAATTGTTTTCTTGTAGCTGTCTTGTTGAGAGTTAGATGCGGAAGGATTGTATTTTTTGTCAAAAGATTTCTTTTGAAATTTCATGGCATTTCTGACAGCCATGGATATGAGACTTGGAATGTCTTCTTGAGAGATCTGTTTGCTGACAGGTTTGAAGCTGATGCTTATCTTTTGAAGAGCATTGTTGACAATGGTCTCAATGTCTTGATGAGTGATTGGTTTGTGGACAGTTTCTTGAGCAGTTAAGGCTAAAGTTTGTGAAATGGTAGGAACTGGTTGAATTTTTATCATACCTTCCAGTTCATAAGCTTCAAGCTTTCCAAAATACTGTTCAACTGTCATTGTGCTCCATTCAGATCCTTCTCTAATAGGTAAAGCTACTTTTTCATATTCTTGTGGGAGATTAGAATATATCTTGAGGCAGAGATCTTGTTGTTCAAAGGTTTTTCCATGGTCAGCAATAGATCTAACAAGGTTTTCAAACCTTGGTTGAGCAGCACTCACCTTTTCTCCAGGATAGAACTTGAAGTTGTCTAATTGCCTAAGCAAGTTGTACAAATTTTGTGTCCTGACACTGGTGTGCTTAGTGAACTTTGTTTGAATGAGAGCCCATGCTGATCTGGCATTTGGTTCCTTAGCAATTTCTTGTGCTAGTGAGTCATTTACACTCTTTTGAAGAATGTTTTTGACTTTTAAGTTTGCACTGATCAATTGTTTCTCGATTCGACCATGTTTCGGGGATTTGGTCTTACTATGTCCTCCATCAATACAGATTTGAGTTGGGTAGGACACTTCATTCTCTAGAACATACCAGCCCATATACCGTTTGCATCAAGGTATGTTTTTATTTTTGAAGCATAGATCTCAAAAGATCCACAGGTCATCAATGTGTGGAATGTCTTTCTCATTATTTCTCCTTGGTTGAGGCATGGTGGGTTTGAAGAGGATCCTTCACAAAGTTGTTAGACTTTTGAATGTGAAGACAAGCTACGATACCAATTGAAAGGCCCTTTGTTGATATACGGATGATCGGGCCTATGGTTTGGCTTAGTCGATGATTGTTGAATTGTGCAATGGAATAAGAGAAGCTTGAAGTAATGATAGGACAAAGAACACAAAGAAATAATGCAAGTGTGTGAGTGTGATTGCGTAAATGTAATAACACGTAGAATTTAAAGTGGTTCGTAGTTCACTCCTCCTACATCCACCCCCACTGTCAATCTTGACAAGTGAGATCAATTTTATTATAATCTTTAATCAACAAAAATTACAAATGATTGATTTAGGCAAGTTCCTTGAACTTCCTCTTCCTAATTAGTACAGTCAACTAGGGATACACTTAAAGTACAGTCTTAAGTGTTTTTACAACTTGAAGTACAGTCTCAAGATTTTACAAAACAAATAATACACTCAAAGTACAGTCTTGAGTGTTTACAAACTAATTCTACACCTAAAGTACAGTCTTAGGATTTGGGAATTTGTGAATTAATGCACTAGTGTTGTTTGTTGTTGAAGTAGAGGTTTTGGGGTAAGGGTTTTGGTTTGGAACAGGGTTTAAAGGGTAGGGATTGATGAGTGTGTGTGTGGATTACAGGAGGTGTGTGTGGGTGTAAGGGAAAGGTTTTGGACTGTGAAAAAGAGTATTTTTCAAGAGTAGTTTGTGTAGAGGATGAACTCCTCTATTTATACCCTTCAATGTAGCCGTTGGAATATGATGCTGTGCCTACATTAATGAGCCTTGATCGGTCTTTGCCCCACATGTCCACTTGCAGGTCTTCATGAGCTGGCTTGAGCTGTGGCTTGAACTGAGAGCTTCCAGAAGGTCTTCAGTGGTCTTCATTGGTCTTCAATGGTGAACTTGACAGCTGTGAAGATCCAGGTTCCACTTTGGTTGAGATTGTGGTAGTAGAGATTGAGACAAAGTGATGACTATCAGAGGAATGAAGTCATAGCTGTCAGATCATACAAGGCTTATCTATCAGAGATGTTCTCTAATAAGGACTGAGATACAATTGATGATCTTGATAGTTAAGATAGGGAATATGATTCATGTTTATTGATTGAATGTAACCAATGTATAAGATAGAATCATATCTGTCATATTCATAGCTGTCAGATAAACTGAAAGATGAATATAACAGATTTCCTCTTTTGATATAAACCATGTTCTATATATATATTCCTTTATCAAAACCAACTAACTGAGACATTGATCAAAGTTAGGTCCTAACACTTTTATATAAAATAAATCAATGTATTTGTCGATGTCTAAAAAATATTACGTACTTTTATAATTTTTTTCAATTATTCAAAATAAAAAATGGATTTCAATTTTTTTCCCCTTGAATCTTGCATCACTTTCAAAAATTTAAGCTTTCAAGAACTTTCTTCTTGAAAATAAAAACACAATCCATTAAAAAAATTAAAAGAAAATAAAATAAAAACTAATCCATTGTATCATATTAAAATATCACTATGGCGATCATAATATTTTTAAAAGGAGATACAGTTTTGAAACAAACCAAAAGGGAAACGGAAACTATCATTTTGAGAGAGAGGGAGCATCAAATTTACTTCTTAGTGTCTATATTAATGTCCTTTATTGTCAACAACAATATTCTATTTATTTATTTTTCTAAAAAATGTCTCACTGTCCTTTGTAGGTAGTTCCGAAAAATAGTCTCATACAACACTGGCACATGACCGTTTAGTAGGAACGAGCTAACGAATCACATTTTCTGGTGTAGTCATTTGTGGTTGTGAGACATATTTGAGTTCATCTGATGAAGTAGCATTTGCTGTGTTTAGCATATATACAACTAGTAAAAGCCCGTGTCCGAGGACACGTGTTTTTTTTTTTTAATTAATTTTTTTTTAAAGGGCAAAATGGGAAAGGGACAACTTAGTGAGGGTAAAATGAGAAATTTGGCATTTGGTACTGTTCATAGTACTGTTCACCCACCGGTGTGAATTATACTATAGATTTCGAGTAATAATGATAATCACAAAAGCAAACACATGATTTCAATTTCATTCAAACACAACATAAAAATTACATTGCTATATTTTATAAATGAGTCACATGCCATAAAAGCAATGAGCTTGTACATCTGAATGTTCTATTCATAGGTTTGCCACAAAATTGGTCCATGATCTGAATCACAAGGGTTGACTTTGTTATTACACAAGGTTGCATCTGAATCACAAATCTACTACGCTTCATAGTCTGCTACCACATGATAACGTAGCAATCTCTCCCAAGTATCTTCAAGAGAATAGAGCGGGCGCTTGAAGTCGTGATGACAGACAAGCAATCTATAACTCCACCTGATTTGCTGCTGAAGACCTAAATGACATATGTTCGACTTTCTGATACATAAACAAGTCTATGGATGGACGGGACTTGTTTTTGCAGTTATAGCATATGTCTGACTGTCCTCCTGTCTGCTCGCCACCGATATTAATTGCGTCCTGCACCAGATTAGTGGCATCGTAAAATCCTCGGTCTCCGCGATTGATCAATTGTTTCGGCATTGAATTGCTTGACATTCCCCTTAGGATTGTACGGCTACTTAATTAACTCCTCTTCTCTGGTTGACGGCTGCTCTGCTTTGGCAACGTTTTTTGACAACGGGTAAAGAGACATCAACAGCATTGTTTTAAATGGGTCATATAAAAAAATGAAAATGGGTCATATACACTTCAAGAAAAAGAAGTGCATTTATGTAAGGAATGGTTCGTTAAGTGTTTCTTTGGCTAGTCCAGATGGCAGTCTAATTGGTGGTGGTATTAAGGTTTTAATTAGGGTTAGGGTTGGAAGGGAGGTGCGAATATTGGAGGAAGGAGGTGTTAACTGGGGGAGCATACTTGGTCACTGATCTGAGTCACAATTGGTATTGATGCTGCTTCAATAAGAAGGGGCTACAATGAAAGAACTGTCATTAGAATATCCCTTAAAACTCTTAACTCTTACAAGCAGTCATTATGAGCATAGATGAATCAATTTAAAAAAAAAATGGTCGATCATGCTTGGACAGAAAAAATTAGGCATCTTAGTTCATCAGCTGCATCATTGAAATACTATCTGTCCATGAAGATAAAAAATTATGGAAGATCAAGCTTGGACAGATAGATATATTCTAATGTCCGAAAGAATAAAAATAAATGGATCCACAAATTAAAAACAAAATCGATCAATCCAACTTCAATCTAGTATGCGGAATACTTCCATTGACAACAATAAAAATAAATGCATGTAAAAGAGAAATTCAACAAGTTCACAGATCATAATTGATAAAGCCATTAAAAACCAAATCTATCATTACAGCTGTAAGATGCAAATATCTCAACGCACACAAAGAAATTAAGGAAAAAAAAACTGTTTTTTCTTTAATATGACTGATGATACCACAGCATGCGTCTAAAAGATTAAAAAAAGAAGGTAAATGAACTTTTATAACAGATTTGCCTGATCGAAATACAAAATTCATACATAAAATGAACTTACAGTGATCTTAGAACTTCTCCTCTGATCGGGATGAGTTGCCCAGACTGACGTTCTGTGGTTGGATTGTTGGGATAGAGACCAAACCTGGAGGATTTCTCAGAGTTGTTTGAGGCGGGCGCCTGGGGGTGGCGAGGCGGGCGCCTCGCGTGCAGTTGGTTTGACGTTGTTTATGCTTGCTTGGGGCGGGCGCTTGGTTCCTAGTGTGGCGGGCGCCTCAAAGGCCGAGAAGTGGGCGAGAGTTGGAACATTCCAGGCGGCCGCATGAAATACCTTGAGGCGGGCGCCTCAAGGCCAGCCGAGGGGAACCGTTTCACGGGCTTTTGCGTTCCTTTCTTGGGCTCAGTTTTTCTTTAGGGTTTGGTTGGTATTTCCTAGGTTATATATAAGCAATGTTCCGCCCCTTTTCTCATTGTAACACATATTTTACATACATAGTGCAAGATCCTGGCTTGGTAGTGCCCCCAGACGTAGCCAATTAAATTGGTGAACTGGGTTAACAATTTCTTGTGTTCTTTTCTGTTTTTCTTTGATTTCTTGTGCTTGGTTTGTGTGCGATTATTATTCTTGTAGGTTTGCTTGGGTGTGGAGGGCCATATTCACAACAACTGGTATCAGAGCTCTTGGTTCAGGATCAAGGGAGTTGTTTCAAGCAATCAAGAATGGGCAAAGACAAACAGGCGGTGGAGAAATTCGATGGGTCTGACTACGGATATTGGAGGATGCAGATTGAGGATCTATTGTACAACAAGGATCTCTACAAGCCTCTGAAGGGTGTCAAACCGGAAGATGAAGATCAGGAAGAATGGGAACTCATGGATCGGAAGGCTTTAGGGGTGGTTAGATCTACTTTGTCAAAGTGGATCGCGAAGACTACCAGAAGGCGACAACCACCAAGGAGCTATTGGGATTATCTTACCGAGAGATTTGAAACTCCATCTCGCCGCAAATAAGGTTGATTTGATACGCAAGATGGGTAGTCTCAAGATGCAAGAGGAGGATCCTTGGCTAAGCACATCGATGAATTTATGGATGTCATAGATTCATTGACAAATGCAGTGGGAGATCAAGTTCGATGACGAGGTTCATGCATGCTTGTTGCTAGCTTCTTTACCGGCAAGTTGGAGCGGAACGGTGATCGCAATCAACGCTTCAAACAGTAAGAAAAATTGAAATATGATGATGTTAAAGACTTTCTTTTAGGTGAGGAAAATCGCATGAAGAAGTTGGGGACATCAAGTACTTCGGGAGCGGCTTTAGCTACTACTAGTAGAGGGAAGCCGGGTACTAGCAAACAAGGGAGAACCGAATCAAGGGAGAACGGAATGAGTGGTAAGGGCAAGGCTGATGAGACCAAGGACAAACCGAAGGTTGCGAAGGGATCTGTTCTGCTATTATTGTAAGGAGTTGGGACACTTTAAGAGGGATTGTCCAAATCGTAAGGGCAATCGTGCGAATGTGGCGCCGAAGGTGACGATGTAATCGGTTCTCGAGTGTTAGTAGTGCACTAGAATCATGGGTGCCGGATTCGGGGCATCATTCCACTCTTGCGGGCATAAGGAAGAGATGGATAATTACACTTCCAATGATTTCGGGAAGGTCTATCTAGCCGATGGCGAACCTTTGGAAATCAAGGGAAGGGGATGTCAGATAGGAGCATCGGACGGGAAGGTTCTACATCCGAACGGGGTCGACACATTCCGGTTTGAAAAAGAACCTACTTTCGGTTGGGCGGTTGGACGAAGAGGGTTACAAGTGTGACTTTCGGCCGCAGAACTCGGGTTATTACCAAGGAGGATTGTGAGATCGCTCGGGGTAATAAGGAGGGTACTTTGTATTTGGCGAACAACACCAAGGATAGTATTGCGGTGGCAGCAGCCCAAGGGTGATACCGATTTGTGGCACCGTCGATCGGGGTCACATGAGTGAGACAGGATGAAGGTTCTTTGTTCCAAGCGGTCTACTACCGGGTTTGAAGACAAGCCAACGTGGGGATCTCGCGAAGATTGTGATGTTTGGCAAACAAGGGAGGAATAATTTCTCAAGGACAGTAGGGGATTGAGGGAAGCAAAGTTGGAATTGGTTCACACGGACTTGTGGGGCCATCTCCGGTTACATCTCTAGGTGGTGCGTCATATTACATGACTTTCATTGATGATTCTACAAGGAAGGTCCGGGTCTATTTCTTGAAGGGGAAAGATGAGGCTTTCGAGGTGTTCAAGAAGTGGAAGGCTTTGGTGGAGAATCAAACGGGACTTAAGCTTAAGTGCTTGAGATCGACAATGGTGGGGAGTATGAGCTCGGGAGTTTAGGGAATACCGTGGCCGCGAATGGGATTCGTATGGAGAAGACCTCCAAAGCGGACACCACAACTCAACGGGGTAGCGTAAAGGATGAACGTAACATTGAATGAGCGGGCTAGAAGTATGAGATTGAAGTGTGGACTTCCGAAGACGCTTCGGGGCATATGCAGCTGACACCGGCAGTTTTCTTGATCAATCTGGGACCATCGGTTCCATTGGGGAATGGAATTCCGTGCAGGAAGCTTGGAGTGGCAAGCAGTGCAAATCTCGTCCTTTCTTCGCATATTTGGCTGCGTTTCTTATGTTCATGTTGATTCTCGCCGAGAGAACTAAATTAGATGCTAAATCGTAAGTGTACATTTATTGGGTATGGCGGGGATGACTTCGGGTATAAATTTTGGGATGATCAAAATCATAGGGTTATTCGTAGTCGAGATGTGGTATTCAATGAACAAAAAGTATTGTACAAGGACGTAAAGGGAGCATCTCGATGACACTAGTTCGGAACCGGAGATTGTAGAGGTGGATATTCCTAACTCGGGTGGGAGCAGACCCGGCTCATGTTGACCATGGTCAGAGGTCACCGAAGATGAACCACGTACCCGTAACCGGAAATATTCACGCGTAGATCCAAGAATAGACGCATGGATCACCCGACAGTATACTCCTTCGAATTATTATTTGTTGTTGATGCATAATGGGGAACCGGAATGTTATGCGGAGGCGTCAGAAGTGTGCTTTGTGATAAGTGGAAAGTCGCATGGATGATGAGATGGTCTCATCAAGGCAAATAAAACTTGGGAGTTGACTAAACTACCTAAGGGGAAGAAGGCGCCGCATAACAAATGGGTTTACAGGATCAAGGAGGAAGCAGACGGTAGCAAGCGTTACAAGGCAAGACTCGGTTGTAAAAGGGTTTCAAAGCAGAAGTTACTGTATTGACTACACCGAGGTATTCACTCCGGTTGTGAAGATGACCACTATCGAATGGTTCCGGGGATAGTAGTGGCGGACAACTTGCCGCTTGAATGTATGGATGTGAAGACGGCCTTTCTTCATGGGGACTCGGAGGAAGAGATTTACATGGTACAAACTCGCAGGGTTACTTGTCTAAAGGTGGCGAGGAGCTAGTTTGCAGATTGACTAAGAGCTTAGATGGCCTTAAACAAGCTCCTAGGCAAAGGGTACAGAAATTTGACTGGATTCATGCACGACATTGATTTTATCGTATGCGAGGCGGATCATTGTTGCTACTTCAAGAACACGGACAACGGGTATATTATCTTGCCGTTATATGTGGACGACATGTTGATAGCGGGTTCTAGCAAGAGAGAGGTAAACAGTTGGAAGACTCGCTTGTCGAGCGGTTCGAGATGAAGGATTTGGGAGAGGCAAGGAAAATCTTGGGCATGCGGATTGGATCGGAATAGGGAGTCGGGCAAGTTGGTTCTTTCACAATCGTAATATGTTGAGAAGGTCTTAGCAAGGTTTTCAGATGGAAGAGGCGAAGCCAACAGTGGACGCCATTGGGTTTGCATTTCAAGCTATCCGAGAGGGACTCGCCTAGGAACAAGGAAGAGCGTGACAAGATGGAGAGAACTCCATATGCTTCACTGGGGAGTCTCATGTATGCAATGGTGTGTACAAGGCCGGACATTGCACATGCGGTGGGAGTAGTCACCGGTTCATGGGCAATCCAGAAAGCAACATCGGGAAGCGGTTAAGTGGATCCTACGTTACTTGGAAGGGTACCGCTAGTAAGGCTCGTGTTTTTCAAGCAAGGAAGTGGTGTTAGCGGGTTATGTTGATGCTGGACTTGGCATCAAGTGATCTTGATAAGCAGGAGAAGTACTACGGGTTACGTGTTTACATTGGGTGGTACAAAGAATCTCCGGGCTTCTAAGTTACAAAAGATCGTGGCTCGCCGATCGCAGAAGGTAATATGTGGCGTTGACGGAAGCAAGTAAAGAGATGGTTTGGCCGCGTAACTTCGGGTGAACTTGGGAAGACGCGAAGTGGTAATATTCTCTACAAGGATGCCGAGTGCAATTCACTTGGCAAAGAATCCGGCGTTTCATTCGAGGACAAAGCATATTGAACTAAGGTTTCACTACATCGACATCTCTTGGAGAAGAAGACTTTGTGGCTTGAGAAGATATTGGGATCGGAGAATCCACCGACATGTTGACAAAGGTTGTGAACCTTGAAAAGTTGAAGCCGTGCAAAGCTTCAATTTGGCTTGAAGAATGAGGGAGGAGAATGGCACTACCATGATCGAGGTGAGCACTAGGAGGACACCAAGGATGAGTTGAAGAACGGATACGGGGCTTATATGTATGGTTGATCTCTAGGTGGGAGATTGTTGGGATAGAGACCAAACCTCGGGAGGATTTCTCGTAGCTGCTTCGAGGCGGGCGCTCAGCGGCGAGGCGGGCGCCGCGTGCTGGTTTGACGTTGTTTATGCTTGCTTGGGGCGGCGCTTGGTTCCTAGTGTGGCGGGCGCCTCAAAGGCCGAGAAGTGGGCGAGAGTTGAACATTCCATGCGGCCGCATGAAATACCTTGAGGCGGGCGCCTCAAGGCCACCGAGGAACCGTTTCACCAAGCCAAGGCGCTCCTTTCTTGGGCTCGCTTTTCTTTAGGGTTTGGTTGGTATTTCCTAGGTTATATATAAAGCAATAAATTCCGCCCCTTTTCTCATTGTAACACATATTTTACATACATAGTGCAAGATCCTCGGGCTTCGGTAGTGCCCCCTGCACGTGAGCCAATTAAATCGGGTGAACCGGGGTTAACAATTTCTGTGTTCTTTCCTTGCTTTTTCTTTTGATTTCTTGTGCTTGGTTTGTGTGCGATTATTATTCTTGTAGGTTTGCTTGGGTAAAGCGGAGGGCCATATTCACAACATGGATTTGGGCTCTTACCAATCTCCGCATCTTTCTGCTTCGTCGCACAAATGCATTCATCCGGTAGCGTGTGTCTCGGTTTACATGCTTATTCTCATGTGATATCTCGCGTGTGTGCTACAGTCAGGGTTTGACAGAGAGAGAGGGAGGAGAGAGAGGGAAAGCAGTTCTGCTCAGCCGCCTAAGAGAGATGGAGAAGGAGAGAGAGCGGAGGCAACCAAAGATTCATAGAGACTATATAATAATGGATGCCTCTGATTTTAGGGTTATTATAATGATTAACTTCCCCAATAGGGGCTCCCCCAAATGGAATGCAAATTTCTTAAATAGGACAATTTTGGGATTTTGGTGGCAATTATTTTGAATTTCTTCTATTGCCAAAGAAGGTTTTTAGTGTAATTGACATATTAGTGTTGGTTTCATGCACAAATTAAGGTTGATATATTATTATATTTCAATTGCAAAATTTGAGAAAATCTACTCCCACATTTCATGAGTGGTAGAAGGTGCTGAATTCCTTAGCATATTGTAGGTTTTGGTTTGGATTTTTTTAATTTTCATTATGGGCTTAAAATTTAAGTGTGTGAGAGTGATGTCTCAAAGTAAAAGTTGGTCCGACACATAACTCTCCGAGGATTTGCTTTTCCAATCTCTCCCATCTTTTCCTCGTAGTGTCAGCTTCGTATAGCATGGCTATCAAAGTGTCTCAAACATGGCCATCGGAACTCATGCATGGAAAGCCGAATAGTTGATGGAGCTTGGTAAAAGTGAAAAATGAACCTATCGCAGACTTAGGGATTTGGTTGCCCGCGAGACTTCCTATTGTTTCTCAGTTGTTCTTGGCTGTTCCGCCCATCGCCAAGAAACCCCTCCCCATCTTTTCTCGTTACTCTCGTGATAGGTTTGTTAGGATCTAAGGTCAGTAATATAGGTTGGTGATGAAGGATATTTGTTTGTATTTCTCAACTCTTATATTTTTCTCATCTTAGCCATTATATCAAGCACATATTTTATACTAGAGTGCCAATATTCTAGGACTCATGCTTATTTCAAAAACTTACGGCTACAAATCATTGTTAGAAAAAGTAAACATTTCCTGCCTTGAATTTTGTTTCTCGCCACCCAAATTCAACTTCACTATCATCCTAAGAACTATTTAGTGTTTTTTTAGATGATTTCGATTATCGACTCAAACATGGGTTAATTTTAATGTCTTTTGAAACACATGATTTACTTTTATGGAACCCTCGCTTACTCGAATATCAAGGAAATTACCTCAACTGGATTTAAATTGCTACAAGCGCACCGAATATTTTATTGTTGTTTACGGGTTCGGGTTTTGATGCATGAGTCGAAATATGACTATAAAATTGTTGACTTTTTGCTACTCTTGGTAATTAGTTTGTCAAGTTTCATGGTATACTCATTTAGAACAAATTCTTGGAGAAATATTTTATATTTTCCTTCGAGTTTTAGTCTTTTTCCCAAATCGAAGGGAAGGTTTTTTAAGGGGGCAATTCATTGGCTTAATTATTTAAAAAGATTCATGCTTAATGATTGAAATTCTTGTCTCCTCCTAATCGATTTTTTTGTCTTGAGTTAATCTAAGGAGACATATAGTGAAGTTCCAAAACCTAAATATCGTGAACGTGAGCATTCGCGTAGTTTGAATATTCTTGAAAAATGTCTTTTCCTACCTGGGCTCCGGATGCCATCAATCTCATATGGATGTATGGATAATGAAAGTTTATGATGTGAGTGAGTCTTGGACTAAACCTCGGGCTAGCTTTCATTATCTTGATAGTTCGTGGAAATTCATGTATCCGACACTATTATATATGTCAATAGAGGATGAAATTTTATTCGAATTCAACCACCGCTTTTTTTGTTGTTTGGATCTCAAAAGTAAATCATTCAAGAATCCATATATTCATCCATCTCAAGTGGCTATGTTGATCAACTTTGAAAGGTCCTCGCTTTGCTTAATCAAAGCAAAGCGTTAGCAGCGCTTAAGCTTTCGACAAATTGAGGTGAAATCTAGTCAGCTGTCGATATTAACCGATATAAAAAGCAAGAGTGAAATGTGCAAATGAATGAATAGTGTTGAAATAATGTAAAGACAAGTGATTAGTGTATGTGTGTGTGGGTATGTGTGTGTTTGTGCAGATAATACCAAATGAACACAATAATTTTAAGG
>JAFEMH010006867.1:0-109921 GCA_022495995.1 Adenophora triphylla var. japonica | reverse complement strand
GCTTATGTGTTCATTAAATTTCAAAAAAAAATTCAAAAAAAAAAAAAAGAAAAATTTTCAAAAAAAAAAAAAATCATGCATCATCTTTTTAAGACACATAAAAATTTTCTATTTTACTACAAAAAAAGAATATGTGGGCTATTTGCACACTACAAGCGCACATGACCAAGTACAGCCTGCCACACTTTACGTCCTTAACCCTGGGGGAAATCCTCGTCAGCGGTCCGTTTGGTCTTATTACGCCTCTCCAGATAGAGCACGCCGTGACTACCCAAACATCCCATGGAGCCTCGTGTCGACCATGCAGCTTGTCCGTGACACACTTTGCTTTTGCCGAGACCCAGTTCAGCCAAGTTTTAGTCCGGGTTCTCGCGCCATGCCTGTTCTGGCAGTATAGACCTTTCCTTTCAAGCCTTTGTCGGCATACCGACTCAATATCTTTCGGGGACCCTAATGGCAAGTCGAAGTTCGCCGGTTTTCCGCCGCGAGACTTCGACCAAGATATTGACCGGCGCCTCGACTTCGGCTGTGGCTGGCACAAGATTATACACTGACTCCCAAGCATTGACACTGAGTCAGTCAAGGATTAGCAATATTCCATGCCTAATTACAAGCTTAACGACGATTTTACAAGTCAAGATCAATTGATGACGCTTTATCAGTCCAAATCATGCCGACTTTTGTCGAGCTCCCCTGACATGATCTTGACTTTTGACGTCGCCTTTGTCCGTACTTTACATCGAATGCTCAAGTTAAGACTCGATTACCCGCCAGCACTTTTAGGATCATTTTCTGCTTCGGTCGGTGGGGAACCCGCTTCCTATAGGGACCCTCGCCCGGCTGTCCAGCCTGGGAGGTCGAGAATGCAGGTGGAATAATGAGGGGCTTATGAGACGTCATGGTGACATGCCCCACTGATCCAGGATCCAAGAGTAGTTTGCGTAAAAGAAGAGCAATCTTTTCCAACCGATTAGGTTAATAAAACATGTTTTAAGTAAGCGTAGAACAAATAATCGCATGTTGCATGAGCCAGAAAGCCCAAACACCTTACCCTCACTTCCCCATTCCCAGACATCTGAACCTTCGTCTCCTTTCCCCCCCAGGCTCCTCACAAAGCTTGGTTTCGAGGGCACCGGGTCATCGTTTGATTAGTTGGGAAGATTAAGGAAGCTTGTCATCCACGCCTTCGCAATCATTATTCCGAACTCCGGGTTTCAGATAGCCCCATCAGCACGTCTGAAATGATAGGGACCACGTTGCTCCGTCCTCCAAAAATCCCTCGCATGGCAGCCGGTATTGGATCCAGCTTGGTGAGAACAGATGAGACTTCGACATGAGGCTCAAATTGGATGACCTTCTCGGGGTTGTCGCAAGTCACGGTTTGACTCTCAAATTTCAATTCCAATGGCACTTTTACCGCAAAGAAGCGAAGCAGGGTTCTCCTCCTCTTCTTAATCGGTCCAGGATACCATCAAGACGCTACCCCAAGATTCCTATGTTTCCACCCGCCGGGACTCCCCGCCGTCGAGCTTACAGGGCAGGTGGCCCCCAAACAGCGGTGAGGGTATCTAAAGAGTTCGATATACCTGTCGGTTGTCCCCTCTCAAAGTGATGATCCCACAAGTATCACGCACTGAGTGATGAAAAGTGAGGGGACGGTTGAAGAAATATGGTCAGCCATCAAAGCCCTGGGAAGAACGCTGTAACGGCATGTACAGACGGCCTGGATTGAAGAGGCCACACGCCACTTCAGGGGACCTTAACAATATCCCAACCTGGCTGGGGCTACCCTGAAGGACAAACATATGCCCGCTCCCAGGGACCTCAATATCTCTCATTATCCTAAGCAGAGTCCAATCACTCGCTACCAGGGATGAGCCCGGCAGGCATAGATCCCTCAGACCAGTGGCCTCTGCACCCAAAGTCGGTCCAGCAAGATCTCAACCCGAGGTCCTAAATCCGCCACCAGCCGTAGAACACATTTGGTGGGATATTTGTGACTGTCCCGAGTTGCATTGAAAGGGATTATCTGGGCTGGATACACGAGGGACCGTCCTCCTAAGAAAAAGAAAATTTAGCCTCCCAGCAAAAATTGAAGGAGAGATTCGGAGGCCGGTGATAACAGTGGTGGGAACGCTCGGGGAGCCATCATCTAGGGATTTGATTATTATGTACTCTACTCTCCAAATTTCAGTCTTCCCGGCTAGAAGCAAAGGGTAAGAAGAGCAGAAAAGCCTTGCGGCAGCAACGAAATTGAGACCTTCTGGGATACCCGAGTCCTAGGGGAGCAGGTCGTAAGTCCAACCCCCTGCAGGGTCGCCCAAGGCTCAGTTTGTCGGGGCCTCCCCCAGTATACATCGACGAAGAAAACCGACGCCGGCCTGCGCTCCCACTTGCAATGCAACATGTTGGCTGAGAGATGGCAACCGCCACAAAAGGCATCAGTGTAACTGCCAAGTGCTTCCTGGCAAAGCGCTCTACCTCGCAAGAAAGAAAAGCACGGAAAGTGGCTGGCTTCGGGATGACTCTCTATCCCGAGACAAGGACCAAATCTATGCAATCCCCGCCTTATATGGTAGTACGATCACCTTCTGCATGACGAAGATTCCAGCCAAAGAGATGTCTCCCAAACACAACGAAGCTTTGTACATCACTATCGCGCTAGCCAACACCATATCACTCCCCCGGGGTATTAGTGCAGGACAATGGATCATCGGTAAACGTCCTTCCCCTAGATGATGTAGTGGGCCCTCCGCATAAAATGAAAGGTGTATGATCCCATCTACCCGGGACTCGGTCAAGGCCTACATAACGGTTCGTCTCTGTCCCCATTCTCGTGGACAAAGGTGACTCGAACTCTCGATGCGAAACCCAAATGGTGCCCGCCGCAAAGTTCCATGTAATGGATATCCCCTTCGAGTTCACAGTCCTACTAGGGCGCCCTTGGTTGCATCACATGAAAGCCATAGCCTCCACTCTCCACCAATGCGTCAAATTCATCAACCGGCAGGGAGACCTTGAAGTCATAAGGGGTGGCAGCTCCTCATAGGGAACGAAGCTGAAACGATAGCCAAGAATGCCGCGGTCAAACACCGGGGCTACATCCTTCAAGAGGCAAGTCTCGCCAAGCATCCTTTGGAATCCAGCGATGCCAACTATGTCAACACACTCAAGCGAGCGGACTCCGAAGAAGTTAGATTCATCAAATTTAATTGTTATTTCCAACACTTGGAGGCGTATGGAAGGAAACGCTGAACACCGCCATGATGCACACAAGTCCCCGGTCCTCAATCACAGATTTGTCGCATTCCCCCGCAAACCCATTCTTTGGCCTCGCAGTGCGAGGAGATTTTCATGATAAAAGTCGACAAACACCGACAGACTCGGCTCGAATCTATGAACGTCGTGTGGGACGTCCTCCTTGTGCCAACTACCTGCCAAGCCTTTCCGCTCGAGTGTGGGACATGAGATTTTTCTCAAGACACCGAGACGCGACACGCCCTTACATCTGGATTGGAGCGGCCGACAGACGAATGGAAATCCCAGGGATTGAAGAAGATCCCTACATCCACATGCTCGGCTTTCGACGCCAAACACAATTGATTCTGGTTCGTACAAAGAGATGATAGCAGACGGCTGAAGAGGAGCACAGAGACCATGCCTTTCCCGAGTTGTGAAGCCACCGACAGCCGATGCCGCTAAAGAATTGGGAAACTCTCTCAAGCCCGTCCGCGACCAAAGAGGAAATGATCACCAAGCTTGGATTGGTCCCCGTCCTTTCGTGTCAACCTTTGTAAAGTCCTCCGAGTCTCTCATTGTTGAGTTCGAGCCTCTCGAGTCGTCCAATGGCCTTATGCGCTCGAAGACTACGAGTCCGTAGCGAACGTCAGATTCCCTTCGTCTTCAATGAAATGATGAACCTTTCTGAGTATCCCTTAATTGCCACTTTAACTAATGATGAATTAACTAATAATCTAAAAACGTTAATAACGATTCACTAGATGAAGAAGCGGACACATTAAATGAAAATATAGCAAAGAAATCTTTAAGGCAGGTTGTCCTAAAGAGGAAAATCGAGCCCAAGCCGCCGAAGAGATTTTGACGAGTGTGAATTTGGGAACCGCGGAAGAGCCTAAAGAGACGGCAGATTGGTAGTTTCTTCGAAGGGACTGAAAGGGATGCCCTAATTGAGCCGCTAAAAGAATTTGTGGATGTGTTCGCATGGTCCTATAAAGATATGCAGGCCTCGATCCTTCCATAGTTGAGCACCGAATACCGCTCGACCTTAAGTCAAGCCAGTGAAACAAAGCTAAGAAGAATTAAGCCCGAATGGTCCCTACAAGTGAAAGAGGAGATGGAAAAGATGCTCAAGGGCAAGATTCATCAAGGTCATTGAATACCCTACATGGCTTTCCAACATAGTAACGGTGACTAAGGCCAACGGAAAGATCCGGCTGCTGCGTAGACTTGAGACTTGAACAAAGCCAGTCCAAAAGACGATTTCCTCAAACATCGACATTTTGGTAGATTCCACGGCCAACCATGAAGTCAAATCCTTCGTCGATGGTTTTGCCGGCTACAAACCAAATCAAAATGGCAGAAGAGGGATCAAGCCAAAACAGCCTTCACAACCCCTTGGGCACCTACTGCTACACGGTCATGCCGTTCGGACTAAAGAATGCTGGGCTACGTACCGAGGGCAGCTGCAGCTCTGTTCCATGACATGATCCACAAAGAAATTGAGGTCTATGTGGACGACATGATAATACATTCCAGAGGATCGATGGCCAGCACTTTGTTGATTTGAGAAAATTCTTCGGCCGCCTCAGAGACCACGGCATGAGACTCGAATCCAGCCAAGTGCACCTTTGGTGTAAGACGAGGTAAGGTGCTAGAATATATGGTGACAGAACGGGAATGGGAGTAGATCCCCAGAAAATCAAGGCGATAGTTGAAATGAAGCCGCCGGGACACTGACAGAAGTGAAATCCTTTATGGGAAGGCTGCGATACATAAGCCGCTTTGTGAATCAGTCGACCTCGACCTGCGAGCCGATCTTCAAGTTGATGAAGAAAATGCCTACACGGAATGGACTCGGAATGTCAACTTGCCTTTGACAGATCAAGGCATACCTTGTGAATCCCCGAATTCTCTCCCACCACATCGGCAAAGCCACTATTGCTATATCTAACTGTCATGGATACAGCAATTGGGGCTATGCTAGCCCAAGAGAAGAAAGATTCCAAGATCGAAAATGCCATCTATTTCGTAAGCAGAAAGCTCCAAGGAAGCGAACTCAATTACTCTGCTTGCGAGAAGACTTGCGCAGGTTTGGTCTGGGTAGTGGGAAAGTTGAAACACTACATGCAGTCTCACCCGATACATCTTGTCTCAAGGATAGACCCCATCAAATATCTGTTCGACAAGCCTTCCATCTCCATGAGGTTGGCAAAATGGTCGTTCTTTTTGGCCGAATATGACATCACTTATGTTTCAAGGAAATCCGTAAAAGGACGCATAATGGCAGTAACATCCGGCCGATTTCCCAAGTGATGAGTCCCGAGGACCTAAACCTCAATTTCCCGATGATGGAATCTTCGCTCTAGAAGGAGAAAATCACTGGCAACTCTTCTCTTCGACGGGCGTCAAACAAAAGGGGAGAACGGGATAGGAAATGCTTCTCAGTCGATCCTGCTGACGAACACACCCCCATGGCAGCAAGGCCGAACTTCGAAGTCACCAACAACGTGCTGAATATGAAGCTTGCATAGCGGGTTGAAGCCGCCCTTGAAAGAAATATCAAGGAATTGGAGGTGTATGGTGACTCTGCCCTCATCATCAATCAGGTCTCTAACAAATGGAAGACCGTGGACCCGGGTCTACAGAAATATCACACTTACATGGAAGAGCTAGTAACTCAATTCAAGGAGATCAGCTTTCATTACTTGCCCAGAGATCGCAACAGATTTGCAGATGCTCTGGCGACACTAGCCTCTCTCGTTGAAATACCCGAAGGGAAGTCCGTCAAACCATTCAGAGTCGGTAGAAGAGAAAATCCCGCTTATTGCTTTGAAATCGAAGCAGAAGCCGAACCGGCCAATGATCCCTGGTACACTCAGATTTACCAGTACCTGAAGGATGGCGAGGCCTCTTTCAAAAATGAAGATGGGGAATATAAAGAAGGAATCAAAGCGAAAAGTCTCTCAGCCCTGAAGCGGCTCGCCTCCCATTATGTTCTTTTGGGAAACATGTTATACAAAAAGCGTTATCAAGGCCCCCTCCTGCGATGTATCGGCAAACAAGAGGCTACCGAAGCTCATGAAAGAAATACATGGTGGTACCTCACTGCCCCTCACATGAATGCTCGAGCTTCTGATGCAAATCATACTAAGAATGGGGTATTTTGGATCTCCATGGAAGCCGACTGCATCCAGGTCGTCAAAGGCTGCGCCAAATGTCAGCGATACTCAAATCTTAATCACTTGCCTCCTCACGAGTTATACTGCATGACAACCCCTTGGCCTTTTGTCACTTGGGGAATTGATGTCATAGGAAAAATCACACCATCAGGCAGCAACGGCCACGAATTCGTCCTGGTAGTTGTGGATTATTTCACCAAGTGGGTTGAAGCCAAGTCCTACAAAATCCTCAATTCAAAGAAAGTTGCCCTCTTCATCAAAGAGAACATCATGTGCAGATACATTTCAGATAATGGATCCCACTTCGAAGGGGAATGCGACAGTCACGCGTAATCGAGAATAACCCGTCACAAGTCATCTCCTTACAGGCCCCAAACCAACAGGAGCCGTCGAAGCGCAAACAAGACTGGAAAATATCATCCGGAAAATGGCCGCCCGGCGCAGATTGGCCCGAGAAGTTACACCTGGCACTGGGGCTACAGAACATCGTCGAACGGGCTGGGGAAACACCGTTTGCTCAGGTGTTTTGCCCTCACATACGGAATGGAAGCCGTGCTCCCAATCGAGCTGGGAAATACCCTCGCTCCCGTATACCGCTGAAAGCCGGATCAACGAGGTCGAATGGCTCCAGCAGTCGCCATGATGAATTGGCCCTACTAGATGAATGCCGATTGAAGGCCATGGAACACATCCGAGCCTACCAGTGGAAGAATGGCGTGAGCCTTCGACAAGAAAGTAAAGCACCGGAAATCCGAGAAGGTGATCTCGTCTTAAAAGAAAAGCCCCCAAGTAGTATCAACCCCTCGGTAAATGGGAGCCTGTATGGGTCGGGCCATATGTCGTTCAGAAGATCTTCTCTGGAGGAGCCATGCAACTTGCAGACCTCGACGGGAATCCCTTTGT
Organism: Adenophora triphylla var. japonica; assembly: GCA_022495995.1. Taxonomy (NCBI): domain Eukaryota; kingdom Viridiplantae; phylum Streptophyta; class Magnoliopsida; order Asterales; family Campanulaceae; genus Adenophora; species Adenophora triphylla. The sequence continues at coordinate 102,599 of JAFEMH010006867.1, read as the reverse complement.
ACACCCAGTGAATGGTGACAAGCTGCGCAGATACTACGCGTAAAAAAAAAGAGTGCTAAAAGAGTAATACCCAACTAGGTTGAAAACCCAAGAAGGGCGGCCTAGGTAAAAAACAGGGTTGCACCAAAAAAAAAAACAAAAAAAAACAACAAAAAAAACAACAAAAAAAAACAACAAAAAAACAACAAAAAAAACAAAAAAAAAAAATCGGGTTGAACTACGAAGACCTGAGCTCCTCAAATGAGGGGAACGTAGGCAGCCGGAAACGGTTCGGTCTAAAACACAAATAAAAGTCATACTTTGGCATCAATACAACTGATCAGACCATGAAAGCGTCTCGAAAAACTCTGAAGCAATTCAAATATTCATTACAAGTTAAAAGCTCTTTGATGAGTCTAAGCCCGATTCATTCCTACAACTGGCAACCTGCTAAAAGAAAACTAAGGTACATAATCAAATTAATGTGTCTGCCATGACAAGAAAGGGATACTCGGAAACCTCAGAGTCACTCCATGCCACTCGAACTGGCCTCTCCCCTCTTCTTCCCCCTTCGAGTCTTCTTCTTCTGAACTGGAAAAATGGCGGTATTCCTCCTACCAAGCTCTGGTATAGGAACAGGATCTATCAAACCAGCCTCTGTCAGGGCCTTAGTAGCCCTAGCGTCATCTCTCATCTCCTGTAGCCTAGCTGGTAGCATAGGAGCCCTCCTCTCCTGTCTCTTCACGTAAGCCTCATAGTCGGTCACAGCGTCTCCGCTCCTGTCATGAGGGTTGGCCCTCGCCTCGGCCCTCCTCCTCTCAGAAACAGTCAGGTCCTCCGCACCCACAATGGCCTCATGCCGTCTCAAAATAGCCACCTGAGTCTCTCCCAGATGCCTCTCATACCAATCTAGGTACCAAGTGGTCAGGAACACCGGTCTTGGACGCCTGAGAATAACCCGAGAAGGAAAGGCGTCATACCTCCATGCTCGGGAAAGAAATGGAAACACTGAGGGATCATCCATAGAAGCAGGAGCCACCACCCTGGTGGATATATCATCAAAGTCCCCCAAAGGAACCTGCTCCAGGCCAAACTGTCTCAGAACTAAAGCCGGAATATAGAAGCTAGACTGAGAAAGCCCCGGAAGCATGACCACATGAGACCCATCCTGAAGCACTCTGCGAGTCTCCACCCGCCAACAAGGCACTGACCATCTGATATCTTCTGTCTGGAGACCAGCCATCCAACGCTCCTATGAGCCCTGGTCATCAAAATCCACAAGAACCCCCTCCCGGCAAATGTCCAAGGCTTGATCATGTCGGGAGTTTCCCGAAGAATCCCCAAACGCTCCATCGGCCACGGGGTCAAGAGGAACGGGCTGCCCGTGCATATACCGTCTTCCGGTAGCTAGCCTATCAAGAGCATGAAAAGTCTCCTAATCAAAGGAACGACATCTCTACCGGGCGGCGGTGAACGACAACATCCAAAGAAGGCCGATGGCAAATCCCAAAGGAATAGACCATGAACAGGGTGCCAAACATGCAAAGTGCAAAAGCATCCCAATAGGCATCATCCAAGCCTAGGCCCCTAAATCTGTCGGGAAGACCGGAAATATCGAAATGATCGGGACCGCGGATCATACCTTGCGCTTCCTCCGGGGAAAGATGAAGGAGGACGCACAATCTGTCAACAAAAGAAGCCCCTCCGGGCAAAGGAACCGCTATCTCTTCCACCTCCGGACCTCCAAGCAAGGCCCGAAATTCTTCCCTTGATCGGGACAATCTCGTTGAAGGAAAGGCAAAAGACATGCCTCCTAGTATCCCAAAATGAGGAAGAAGCCCTCAAAAGACTGTAATCCGGAATCAATTCCTTGAGAGACCATAAGCACTTCACCTTGTACCTTTCTTCAAAGAAGGACCTCCTCTCATGCATGATCTCCCGGGACCAACCCTTGAACTTGTTGAAGAATGACATTTGGGATTCTTGGGGCAATTTTGATGGAGTTTTTCTAAGGTTTTCCATGGTTTTTCACTCTTTCTCCCCGAAAATGGCTGTTTGGACTGGAGGTTGAAGAGGATATTTGAATTTGAAATAAAGTGAGACCAGATCTGAAGCAAAATTAAAGGACAATGTCAGATGCAGGACCCTATCCGCGCGGACATGTTTGTCATTTATCAGAAAAATCTGCAACAGTCCAAGTTGCTACACCAAAAGAGGAATATTCCGTCCCGGTTGCTCGAAACCTGTGAAAAAACCTCCCCAAACCAGTCCATATACCAAACACTAACACCCTTGCCAAAAAAAAACAAGGCTCATGCAACACTGCATTCATACTGCATTGCATTCATAGAAATAAAATCCTAAATTATTACATTCCAAAAATAAAGGGAGTGTGCAAAAAAAAAAAAACATCAATAATCCTAAATTATTACATCCAAAAAAAAAAAAATGTGCATAAGCTGTACAAATCTCAGTCCCAATCATAAATCTCAAAATCTCAGAAAATCAGTCTAAAAAAAAAATCAGGGGGGGTAATCAATCAGAATCCCTAGCGCCCGATGTCTGTCCCCGGTTCCTTTTGCGACTCGGGCCCGCCTCGTCAGGAGCCCTGAAAATCTCGGGCTCAGAATCGTCCTTGTGATGACCCCAACCCTAGGCACCAAATTTAATATCATATTATATGCTTTTAAAATTTATGTTGACTTTATGTGTTCATCTATGTCTTTAAATTCTTATTTTAAGATAAGTTGGGTGAGTAGTAATTTAGAACCTCTTAAGAATTCAAGAGAAATATTAAATAAAGAACCATGGAGAATAATAAAATAGAAATAGATAAATAGTAGAGGAGGTTAAAATGGGTAGAATAAATAATTAGGATAAAGAATTAAAAATGAAGGCTTGATTTAATTGTGGAAAGTCTTTAATTACTAAAGAGTTAATATTAAATGTTGAAAGCCTAGATATTTTGATGGGGGGCCAAAAATGTCTTACTCTCCCTAAATCATGCCAAGTGTCTAACTCCCCTCCCATCCTCCTTACTCTCCCCCCCCCCCTTCCTCCTTACTCCCTCATTATTCTTACTCCCTTTTCCCTAGCAAACTCCATGGAGAAAACCTCCATTGAAGCCTTCTCTTCCAAGACAAATAGCAAGCTTATCTCTCACCCATTTTCAAGTCCAAGGGCATCTTTGAGCTTGGATCACCTAGAGGAACAAATCAAGTTAAGAAGATTCAACTTTCCATTCTAAAACCCTAAGGTGAGTTGTTATGATTCCCTTCTCCTACTTGTTCATAAGTTCTTTAAATGTTGTTCTTGTTCTTGTGATGTTGATTTCATGCCTTGGAAACCTTAATGGAAGTTGGATGATTGGAAGAATGAAACTAGTTGAAGTTAGGGTTCAAGGAAGATAATCTAAAGGGTTGAAATGGGTGGAATTTGTAGTGATAATCAATCTAGGGTTACTTGGGTTTGGGTTTACTTGTTTTGTGTGAGACTTGGTAAAGCTAAGGTTCCCTTTGGTGTTCTTGTGATAAGCATGGTATAAGGAAAGGAAAACTAGGTTCAAATTGGGTAAAAATCTGAGATTGGGCTGGAGGAAGGCTTGGGCGGTCGCCCATGGGGCTTGGGCGGCCGCCCATCACGGTAGAAACTCTCTTTGGCTTTAAAATCCACTTGGGCGGTCGCCCAAGTGGTAAGGGCGGTCGCCCATGTTGGCAGAATTTGGCCCAGTTCCCTGTTTCGCTGAATTTTCACTAGTAACCTCCTAGTATGATCCTTAACCAAAATAAAGTTTGGAATCTAACCTTTCCGGATATGAATTAATCCTTTTAACCTAGGTTATACTTGGAACAATTGTATCACTTAATTACACCTTAATTGGGTTACTATGGAACTACGGAAGCACGTTAAGTCTGAATCAGAAATTGTTGGAAATCTTATTTAGCTTTATCAATGTAACCCCAACTTGATAAATTTAAAATGAATTCCTATAAAGACCTTGTAATATAGAATATTGTCCGGAAATTGGTTATTAAGCTTGATTCGTACTTCACCAATGTAGTTCAAACTTGGGAGGTAGATCATGAACTCTTATTGAGGTTATCCGAAGTTGTGTAATGACTACGTAGGAATTGTTTATGATACGTTGTTATATTGCTTATCCCCTTTTGTGGATTATTTAGCATGTTATTATATTATCCCAAGTGTGGATTTATTTATCTTATGGTTATATTGTTATCCCAAGTGTGGATTTATTTATCTTATGGTTATATTGTTAACCCAAGTGTGGATTTATATTGCAAGTTTATGATATGTGCTGGACTTGGTATACTGGTTGTTGGAGGGTTAGTTCTGGTGAATATTGCTTTAAGCAGTTCACAGGAGATGAGTTATGACAATAACTATCTCGGTTGTTAGGGGGTTGTTTCTGGTGAATATTGCCTAAGCAGTTCACAGGAGATGAGTTATGACAATAACTATCTCGGTTGTTCGGGGGTTGTTTATGAATAATGCCTAAGCAGTTCATAAGAGATGAGTTATGACGATAACTATCTCAGTTGTATGATTTGTTTGTGAATAATGCCTAAGCAGTTCACAGGAGATGAGTTATAATCATAACTATCGAATTTATGATATTGATTCTGGTGGATATGCATTCACAGAAAATGTGGAGTATTTACTTCCACAATGGTACGACTCATGATTCGGGCGGAAAAGGTAAACCAAGGTAATGGAAGGTGTTTACAGACTTTTCCAAGGTGTGTATGCAATTTGTTATGTGTTGCATCTTATATGGCATATTGCTTTGCATTCATAATAGCTTGCCGAGATTTATTCTCACCCCTCTCCCTTTCTTGTTTTTAGATTCCGAGACAGATGGACCCGGCCAGTAAGGGCGGTGAGGAGTTTGGAAGTTATATTTTGGGAATTGTCGGGGTATGATTTGGTTGGTATAGAAAGTGTACTTTGGTATAAGTCATTTGCGGAATTGTATTATTAAATCTTCATTTTATGTTATAATCGATGCCTTTTTGTAACTAAAATAGTTTCTTACTTTCTAAGTTAGCCAACTATTTCTCCATGGTGAAGAGGTGTAGATTTATTTTGAAATGGTTATAACAATTGTAATTATTTTTGAAAGTTAAATAAGGTTTTAAAAGTTATTGAAATTTGGGTTAGTTTGAGGACGCTCCAGCCTGGGACACGTGTAGGTTCCGGGTCGGGGTCCTCACAGTCCTCGTCTCCAGAAAGAGGCTCGTCAGGACCAACCGGCACGCTCTGATAGGGCAAGCCGAGATCTGCGAAAAAATCGTATCCAAAGGTGAAGGCGTCGGACTCCTGGACGTACGAAGACGACCCACCATGCTGCCAAACGTGTCCCTGCCCGTGTGGATCCTCCGAGAATGACGTGATCCGAAGGCGGCACCGCGGGGATCAAGGAGAGGAGACGAGAGGAGTCTACGAAGAAGTCTACGAGCGAATAGGGAAGCCTCCCGTCGACGGGCGCCGGCCGTGGTCGCCTCGCTCTAGCACGAGGAGCCCATGGCGACCATCCTCCTGATGAATCTCTTGGCTCCGATCACTTGCTTCGTCAGCTTCTCGACGACCACCTCCGAAAACTGCACAAAAGCAAAAGCGTCAAAAAAAGGAAGTGATGCTAAATATGACAAAAGCAAAAAAAAAGAAGGGGAAAAGGTGAAGCCATACCTTCATACCCGGACGAGGCCGGAAAGCTCGTGGAAGCCGCTCGGGTGAGGATCTGCACCTCAATCGGACCCCATCCTGGATATATGAAAAATCCGTCCGAGGGTACCGCGGGATCCCAAGCCTCTCTATCCGTAACTGAGGCATCCTCGGCCTCCTCAAGACGAATGTCGCATATGGCTCGATCGCCACGAAATCCGAGAAGTCTTTGGCCGGCTCGGTAGTCATCCCAGGTCACAGATCTGTCACTCGGGTGCATCATATCGGTGGGAGGCTCCACCGGTGTCCTCAAAGGCGAGTTCACGCCATGCTGGCGCGTCACCCTCTCTCCCAGATAATAGGCATCGCGAGTCGGACCTCTCGAATCCTCCATTGCGCGGTCGAAATCTCGGCGCCCTTCGGGTGCGCCGCCTCGAAGCGATCCCGGGGAAGAATATCATCCCCTCATCCGTCTCGGCCTCCGTCGAAAGGAAGGCAATCCGCGTGCACGAGAGTCGTACGCCACGGAGCTTATCTTCTCCCGGGCGTGCTTGGACCAAGAGCGCATGGCCGGATACGCCCCGACGTACTCCGCCTGCCGCCACATCGTGACGTGGAAGAACTCCAACGCCCATACTGCGAAAGGTAAAAATCCAATCAATCCGGTGCAAAAAGAAAAGTGCGTACTCAAAAAAAGAGAGGAAAGCAAAAAGAGAGCTTATACCTCGGGGGCAAACTCAAAGCAAGACAAAGAGCTAACGGCCTTGGTTTGTACCTATCGAGAGCAAAGTAAAGCTACGCAATCGGCCTCTCCCGGGAGACATCTCCAGCCATCTCCATGTCCTCCAAGGACCTCAAGAAGGCAAAGATCGCCGTCCTCAGCATGCCCAAAGAGGGTGCTCGAAAAGGCAAACCACAAGAAGGCCACGGCAATCGATCGGCGCCTATCCTCTCCTCCCCGGCCTCGTAACTCACAATGGTCTCCACGATCTTCCCGTAGACCACCGCATACTTTATCCCCATCCCCTTTTTGGGAATAGGGGAAAATTCCGAAGAAGAGCACAGATCGGCATCGCCGTAGCCATCCCGCCACTCAATCTTTGCGTCCATTGAAGGACAAACCCGTGATCGCGGCATAGTCGAAGGCGTAACCGTAGCCTCGCCCCGAGAAGAAGTGAAACGTGTGGGTCGCATCCCACGATCTTTGCGCTAAAGCGAACATCAGGCCCTTGCTCTTAGGGAACTTGACCAGTCCCCTCAAGCACTCAACAAACTCCCAAAGCCCGGTCTCAACAACAATCTGTCTCGGACTCGGCAAAGCTCCTCGGCCCGCATTCGGAAGCCGGTCCCACAAGTCAACCACAGACTCCACCGATCCTCGAGTCTTCATCTTGTTCAGTTGCTCCGTAACGTAGTTGTTTCCGCCCTGCAAAAAAAAAAAAAGAGAGAGAAAATGTCAAAAAAAAATTGCATTTGCACAAAAAAAAAGCATACACATGCATTAAAAAAAAAATTCGGCAGCATAACGGCATGCAATAGACATAGCCCCATTTTTCTCACAGAAAAGACAGTTTTAAGCAAATCTCATTCAACAATTTTCAATAAAAAAAAAATGCATACATGCATATCCTACAAGAAGTTGACGGAAATAAAACTCCGTCCCATTTTCAAAAAAAAAAAATGCATACATGCATATCATCCATCTTACATGCAACGGGAGGAAAAATCCGTCCCACTTTTCAAAAAAAATTCTAAACATACATACATCTCATATTGGCAAAATGCCCATTCTTTCCAAACAAAATGCATGCATTGCATCATTCATCAATATCAATATTCAATTTCAAAAAAAAAAAAATCATCATCACAGAAATTTGAATATTGCATGTTGAAAATTCGAAAATTGTGAAAATCAAAGTCACAATTCATAATTTTCGAATTTACAAAAAAAAAAAAATGGCGAAAAGGCCAATTCTTTCTCCAAGCAAAATGCATATTTTGGGATACCCACATAATCATTGCAACATGCAAAGCATCAAAATCAAGATTCAAAGCCAAGAACATCAATCATTCGAATTTTCAAAAAAAAAAAAATTCAAAAATCACCCAAAATTCAAATTTCAAACAAGAAATCAACAAAGGGAATGAAAAGATTCGAAGTATACCGTTCGGAGACTCGGATCAGAAGCCCAATGTTGCCAAGCATCGGGGTAGGGCTCCTCCGCAATCGATTGCGAAAGAGTATAATGCCTCCTCATCCGGACGAGCTCCAATCGTCTCTCCGCCACCGGGCCACGTCCTTGGCCTTGAAAAGCACCTTCCCCGTGTTCCATTGCTCGAAAATCAAAGAAAAACGGAAGAATTTTCAAGTTTTTTGAGCAACAATGGCGGAATTGCTGGTTTCTCTCCCTCTGCTCTCGTAATTCTGAAAAAACTGAATGGGGAAGAGGAAGGGCGTTGGCCCTCATTTAAAAACCCTGGAACACGCTCCTATCCGCGCGGATAGGATTGTCAGGGTCAAAATGACCCTTTTGCCCTTTAAAAATCTGGGACTCTGCAGTTTAGTCCCCAACTTGACAGAGTTAACCAAAGTTAACCAAAGTCAGCCCCTTGTCAAGAAAATCATCCCCCGGCAGTCAAACGTAAGACCGAGTGCCCCGAGAAAGATAACGGATCCCGTATCTTTCATCAAAATCCTTCCCGGCAGTCAAACGTAAGACCGATCTCCCTGAGAAAGATAACGAGATCTCGTATCTTTCATCAAAATCATCCCCCGGCAGTCAAACGTAAGACCGAGTGCCCCGAGAAAGATAACGGATCCCGTATCTTTCATCAAAATCCTTCCCGATCAAACGTAAGACCGAGTCTCTCCTGAGAAAGATAACGAGATCTCGTATCTTTCATCAAAATCATCCGGCGGTAAAACGTAAGACCGAGTGCCCCGAGAAAGATAACGAAATCTCGTATCTTTCATCAAAATCCTTCCTGACAAAGAAACGTAAGGCCGGAGTGCCTGAGAAAGATAACGAAATCTCGTATCTTTCATCAAAATCCTTCCCGGCGGTAAAACGTAAGATCGAGTGCCAGAAAGATAACGAAATCTCGTATCTTTCATCAAAATCCTTCCGGCGATCGAACGTAAGACCGAGTGCCTGAGAAAGATAACGAGATCTCGTATCTTTCATCAAAAATCAATCTCCGTGATCAAACGTAAGACCGATCTTCAGAAAGATAACGAGATCTCGTATCTTTCATCAAAATCATCCCCGTGATCAAACGTAAGACCGATCTCCCGAGAAAGATAACGAGATCTCGTATCTTTCATCAAAATCATCCCCGTGCTAGCCAAACGTAAGACCGAGTGCCTGAGAAAGATAACGAGATCTCGTATCTTTCATCAAAATCCTTCCCGACAGGTAAAACGTAAGACCGAAAGTGCCACAGAAAGATAACGGATCCCGTATCTTTCATCAAAATCCTTCCTTGATCAAACGTAAGACCGATCTCACGAGAAAGATAACTTGAGATCTCGTATCTTTCATCAAAATCATCCCCATAAAGTAAAACGTAAGACCGAGTGCCAGAGAAAGATAACGAAATCTCGTATCTTTCATCAAAATCCTTCCCGGCAGTCAAACGTAAGACCGATCTTCCTGAGAAAGATAACGAGATCTCGTATCTTTCATAAAAATCATCCCTCGGCAGTAAAACGTAAGACCGAGTGCCCCGAGAAAGATAACGAAATCTCGTATCTTTCATCAAAATCCTTCCCGGCAGTCAAACGTAAGACCGAGTGCCCCAAGAAAGATAACGAGATCTCGTATCTTTCATCAAAAATCAATCTCCGGCAGCCAAACGTAAGACCGATCTCCCTGAGAAAGATAACGAGATCTCGTATCTTTCATCAAAATCATCCCCCGGCAGTAAAACGTAAGATCGATCTCCCCGAGAAAGATAACGAGATCCCGTATCTTTCATCAAAAATCAATCTACGGCAGTAAAACGTAAGACCGATCTCCCCGAGAAAGATAACGGATCCCGTATCTTTCATCAAAATTACCCCCGGCAGTTAAACGTAAGACCGAGTGCCCCGAGAAAGATAACGGATCCCGTATCTTTCATCAAAATTACCCCCGGCAGTTAAACGTAAGACCGAGTGCCCCGAGAAAGATAGCGAGATCCCGTATCTTTCATCAAAATCATCCCCGGCAGTCAAACGTAAGACCGATCTTCCCGAGAAGGATAACGAGATCTCGTATCTTTCATCAAAATCATCCCCCGGCAGTCAAACGTAAGACCGATTTCCCAGACGAATACGTGTGATTTTCCCCCAGCAAAGGCTAACAAAATCCCCAACAAAGTTAACAGAATCCCAAAAGCCAACGAAATCTCGAGAAGAACTCGAACTACGAAAGGGCTTGATTCCCACTAGGGATACGTAGGTAGCCTATCATTAGGTCCAGCCCCCCGACCAAAACGGTCACCCTCTCCTTCGGCAGTAGACAAAGTCCACCGAAAGGCCATTTCAAATTAAGGTTCGAGGCACCTAAAACGCCATCTTCAAGGTTCGAGGCACCTAAAACGCCATCTCCAAGGTTCGAGGCACCTAAAACGCCATCTCCAAAGTTTGAGGCACCTAAGACGCTATCACTAGAAGAGCGATAAATCGCAACTATCCCCAGCAGAGCGGATAGCCCTCAAACCGAAAATGGTCATTCCTATCCCCAGCAGAGCGGATAGCCATCCGACCGAAAATGGTCATCTCTTATCCCCAGCAGAGTTTCTTTCCAGCAACCGACTGCAGAACTCGCTCATCAGGTTCGAGGCACCTAAAACACCATCATCTCCAGGGTCAAAGACCCGAACTACGACTGGCTTGATTCCCATTCGGGATACGTAGGTAGCCTATCGCTAGGTTCAGCCACCCGATCACTCGATCATCCCGCCAAATATGGAGCCTTACTCTTATCGACGACCCCGCTTCCTTCGAAAGTGCCGTCGCCGAGGGGCTACTGTAAGTGCTCCAATTTGAGCTTGTTAGAATTTTCGTTAGAAAATTAACGAAAGTTATAACATTTCTAACAATTCCTAACAATCCTAACTTTTCTAACAAAGTGAGGGTAAAATGGGCATTGTTATTTAAGGTTAAACCTCAAAAAGAATCTCAAAAAGTAAAACAAAAGGAATAAAACCAAAAATAGAATTTCCTGGAACAGAAACTGGCTGTATAATTCAAATTTCAAAAGAAATATTCCTTGTGTCCAAAGCCTGAAGCTGCATTTAATAAACAGTGCACGCGAAGGAACTTATCCGCGCGGACATGTTTGCATTTTCAGGAGGGCTATAAATTGAGCCCTCCAGTCACAAAAATAAGGAGCCACAACACCAATTGCACCGAACCTCTGGCGAAATATAGAGAGAAAACAGTGAGAATTCTTCAAGAATTGTCACCATTTTCTCTCCAATCTTTCCCAACTCACACTCATCCACTCACTCTCATATTTAAGCCTTAAACACTCATACACTCCAGCCAAAAACTCAAGAACACAAGGAAGATTGGTAAACCCTCCTTCTCCTTACCCTAAACTCCAACCATGCATGCATTTGCAAACTACAAAATGTAGTTCTTTCATCTTCTTGCTTTAGATCTAAGAAGATCACCATGGAAGACCATCTCCATGGATGATCTTCTACAAAGATCAACATTATTTTCAAGTTCTCTTACTTTCTTGCAAAGAAAACTCATTTTCAAAACCCTAAAAACCATTTTCAAGCATCAAATCACATTTTCAAAGGATAAAATTCCCCTTCCCAAGCAAATGAAGTGCTTAGTCCTAATGTACCCCAAGGATGGTTTGGTATAGTTGATTCACCACTAAAATGTCAAGTGATCACTAACCAAAACCTAGGGAAATGGGGACAAGCATGGATGCAAAAACCCCCCTTAAAATCATATTTTCTTTCTTGGGAAGTTGCTGTCCAGTAGCAATTTTCCCAGACCTCAGTCCATTGTCTTAATTTTTGGACACAGATTAACTTGGAATTTGGTGTTGACTACAAAACACTTTTTGTAGCCAACATCCAGAGCTTTCCAGAAATACTTTTACTTTATTTTTTGGGTGAGTAAAACTCCTCTTTTCAAATTTTCTTTCAGAGGCTAGTTCATCAGCTTCTGGGAATCCAGATCTCTTTTCTGAGGTTTCCAGAAGGTTTTGACCCCTCAAATCTTCTCCAAAATGGAAAATTCCTTCGCACAAATCTCATTCAAGGTGTCTGGAACAACTTTCATTCTCTGAGTTTATCCAGATTATGAAGTTTTAAGACCCTTGAATCCATTTCAAAATCAAAGGTCCACTGCCTTTTTCATTCTGGCAGAAGTGGCTCTCAACTTCAAAAGGTCTTTTGAGTACCAAATCTCAATCCAAAAATCTTCCAAAAATTTATGGGATCAGTTTAAAGTCTTGAAAAGATATCCCAATTTTTACTTTTCTGAGTTTCAACTTATTTTGGCCAAAACACACACACACACACACAAATGATTTTCAGCTTGGAAGACTCGTTTTACGAGGCATTCCGGGTGCACACTAACGTCCTTCCCGGCGTGTAACATGACCTCCGAACCCAAATTTCTGATCTCGGGCTTTTTTCAAAGTTTTGGCCTTTAAAACAAAAATGGCGTGGCGACTCCGTTCTTTTTTCCCGGGTCTTATTTGGTTTTTTTTTTTCAAAGAAGCTACGAAAAAGAATCGAATTTCTTTCCCGCGAAAATGGGCGACACATTCATCACAGGGTGCACCTACTACCGGAAGCAGTGTAAGACAAGACACATCCTCTAAAGTGATGGTCATCTCCCCAAATGGCATATGGAAACTATTAGTTTCCGGATGTCAACGCTCAACAAAAGCGTTAACCAACGTTTTATCTACGTTGTCATACGCTCCTTTCCATTAACTAAGCATAAGAGACCGGAATTAATGATAGTATTTTGAACCGGCTCTGACACTTTATTCAAATCCAATTCCCATTTTTTTCAATTTTCCTATATGATTAATACATTTTAGGATTCTATCATTTTACCCTCCCAAATGGATTTAGCAATATGGGTTTCATAGGAAATGAGTAATGTTTTGTACCTCGGGTTACCGGGATAAGACGTTACATCCCCACCTCCCCTGGAGTCATCCTCATCATCATCCTCATCTTCCTCATCTTCCGGCTCATCTTCCGGCTCATCTTCAGGCTCATATTCCCGTTCATCTTCCGGGTCACTATAATTTTGAGCCGGAATAAGGTCTATCTGAGGCTGAGGTGAGGTTTCCATATAATGAGATTCCTCATTGTAGACCGACTGACGAGGCACCGACTGACTTGTAGACCGACAAGCGAGGATCAACATTTGAATCCTCAACTGGCTCAGCATCAAGGTTCTGTAAAGATTGCCCTTGAATACGTGCGGCTACTTTTGAAGTCCGTTCGAAAACAGTTGGACGTTTTCTTCTTGAAAAAATTTCCTTAACTGCAAAGAAAACATCAAAAAATCAAACTCATAGCAATTTTATATCATATCATATCAAAATCAAACACTAACATCTCATTGAGCAAGGTTCGGCCATGGGTGACCGAAATTTTGAGCAAGGTTCGGCCAGGTGTGGCCGAAATTTTGAGAAAGATTCGGTTGGTCATGGCCGAATTTTTGAGCAGGTTCGGTCGGGTGTGGCCGAATTTTTTAGCATTTTCGGTTGGGTCTGGCCGAATAGATCTAAAAAATCGGCCAGTAGTAGCCGAACCACTAAAATCCAGATTTTCGAATTTGTTCAAAATCACAATCTCTCAAATTGAAGCAAAAATAAAGTAATTTTAGAACGAAGGGAAGAATAATTACCGGATTTTCCTAGGTTTGACATCTTGAATGGTGTTGAAAATGACGGTTGTTCTTCTTCTTCTACTTCGATTTTGCTTCTTCTTTCTTCTCTCTCTCTCTCTCTCTCTCTCTCAGCCGGTCTCTCTTCTCTCTCTCAGCAGTCTCTCTTCTCTCTCTAAAATTTCAAACGGTTTCTCTCTCTCTCTAAGGCTTGGTTATGGGTGAGGATGAGTGAGAGAGAGAGAGTAAATGAAGAGTTAATTGGGTGGGTGGGTGTGGGTGTGGATAAAGACAAGAGATATAAAGGAAAAAGGGGGATTTATTTAATTTATTTGGGATGAATTTAGCTTTACGGGTTTACTCAACAATTTTACGGGTTTATATAACAATTCTCTTTCCCAAACGCACTCTAAATTCATTTCTCCCTTCGAAATTCGAAGTCCCAAATATTAAAGAATCAAAGTCAAATCCATTTCTTACAGCCAAGAAAAATGGAAGAACTGAAACCCAATGTCCAAACCCCACTCCAAAACCTCGCTCCTTCTGCTCCTCCAACAGCTTCTAGGAAGAGATCATTTGACAATACCAATGTCAACTTCGAAGATTCAAACTATTTCAAGATGCGCGCTCTTCTTAAAGACATCCGTCCCCATTTTCTTGAGGTATTTTTTTCCCCAATTGTCAAGTGTTTTTTTCTTGTTCTTGATTGAGAATTGAATTGCCCCATTTGGGTTTCCATTGAATTTTGAATTTCCGTTTTTGGTGAATTGGGTTATTTTATTATTGTATATTTTTTTACCTAATTGTTTCAAGTGTTGTTTTTTCTTGTTCTTGATTGAGAATTGAATTGCCCCATTTGGGTTTCATTGAATCTTGAATTTATGTTGTTTTTTTCTTGTTCTTGATTGAGAATTGAACTGCCCCATTTGGGTTTTCATTGAATCTTGAATTTATGTTGTATTTTTCTTGTTCCTGATTGAGAATTGCATTGCCCCATTTGGGTTTTCATTGAATCTTGAATTTATGTCGTGTTGAATTGGGTTATTTTATTATTATATTTTTGTGAGTGTATACCCATTTTTGTCGATTTCATATCTGGGTTTCCTTCTTGAAAAATCATTATTTATATAATGCGATTTCAAGTGGTAATGTGATTGTACTACTTGTGTTTTCCCAATTACTCCTTATAATTTTTTGGTGTCAATTGTATTTCTCTATTTCCTTTAGAAAAATTATTATAGATTCTGATTTGAAGTGGTGGCTAAGTGTGTTGGGGGGTTTCAAGAACTCATGATGTTTTCAAGAAGTGTTCTTTTTATTATGATTTTTTTTGTTGAAATTTTAGGTTACCCCTATTTGATTTGCGAGAGACGTGGCAAGGGAGAGGTTTTCTCTTGATGGTTAACTAAGAACCCATTCTTTGTATATTATTTAGCTGGATTTTATGTTAAAATATAGACAGGGCAAGAAAAATAGTTCTGTACCATCTTAATTGCTGCTTGGATGTCCTATTCATGATTTATTCTGTCCATGAGTGTCAATTTTTGTCTTATCAAGGAGGTCGTTTTTGAAAAACAATAAGGTTAGATTCATTTGCTTTGAGTGAAAGTAGGGAGGGAGAGGTTCTTCTTTGATGGATTTAAAAACTGTCTACTTTTATCAATTTGGCATTTTTAGGTGAAGGCTCTAGCAAATGGTTCCCTCTCCCAACCCCCGCTTGGCGGGGAGCGCTTGGCGCACAGGGGTTTGCCCTTTTTGTCACGGATTATCTGATGCATATTAAAGTTTTTATTGTGCATGGGAGTTTTCATAGTGTTGTTCAATGTTCTGCTGGGATTCCCTGTAGTTTATTTTAATCAACAATTTTCTTTTTTGTATCTTTCATGTCTTAGGTTAAACATTTATTACATGATTGCAAGTTTATACACTTTTTAGTGTTAATTACTTTAACTGTAGGAAGAATATGTTTAAGTTTTGACTAAGGCGTCTTTAAAGGGTTGGGAAGGGGTTTAGAATTATTTTCAATAACCATGAGTGAACTCTGATAAGTTAAACGGACATAGCTGTGCTTGAAAACTTCCCCTTTCCCCCCATCTAGCATGACAAGACTTTTAGTGGCAGGAGTTGCCAACTGCCTATTATATGTCAATTATGCAAAGTCAGCCTCCTTTGCGGACTGAATTATTCTTGTGCTTATTGCCAATCATGATACCAGTGACCAGTGAGATGATCAGCAGAGCTTGGTTTACCTTTTAAAACGTGTTCTATACTAAGGATCCCGCCTCATGGGACGTAAAGTTTGCCCTTAGGATGGACACGAAAAGACTCTGCTTTGGTAAGTAAAGATTGGTGCTTTGGTCTTTGAAGGGATACATCTTTGGTTGGGCAACTTTGTTTTTAGAGCTGTTGTGAGTGTCAAAATTATAGGAAACTGGGGGGGGTGTGCAGTTCTTATTGGTTTAGCCCAGTGGATTTTAACCACCACTCCCTCCATCACATACTGATAGTCCCATTTGACCGTTCAAACATTTTAACATTCCTCCTTAGTGAGGTTTAATTATTACTCTGTTACTCCCTTTTCTTCCTTGGTTTGCTCTCATCCTCCCCTCTCTCCCTCTTCTTCCTTGGTTGGCAATTTTGAAAGTTCAATGATTACTTAACAATTTTGGAAATGAGACTATCTTTTGGGACAAACGAAAATGGCAAATGGGAACAACTTTATGGAACGGAGGGAGTATATGATTACTAGCCAATATTGTACTCATGTTTATGGAGGTAGTCGTAACTCATAATCCTAGTATTTCTCATGTATTCAAGTGGTGTGCAGTGTGCTAGGTCAGGATCGTCTAGTATATAGAAGTGATGATGCAATCAGTGTCATCCATAAATGGATAATTACTGAAGTAAATAATATTCATTTGTTACATATGAGTTAAGTACAATAATGCCCTCATGATTAGCTTATTTGTTCTATATAGAACAGGGGTATATTTGGTCAAGAAAAGATTTTTTTGTCTCAAAATACTTGATAAAACTTTGGCACACTCTTCCTAAACTACCCTTATTTATGATTAGGTAGTTGTCATTGTAAAAGCATTTAATTGCCTAAGTACTTGAAATATTCAAAGGTTAATTTAGTCTATTTGATATGTATTGATTGCTTTTCTTAATGTGTGAAACTTGCTAGAACAACAAGTATTTTGGGACAGAGGGAGTATCGGTAACAAATTTTAGAATTTCATGAAAATTATTAGATTTTAGCAACTCTTTGGTCAAAGTAAAATTAAGATAAAAAAAAAAGAGTCAATTTGCGACATTTATTTATTATGGGATATAATGTATTAATCTATGCCTGCTTCAACTTTAATGTGCAGAGATGAAGACTTTTATGAATCTATACAAAGAGATGACTGCAGAGACGATTTCCCTGACAAAATGTCAGAATGTGACTGGTCAAATTCAGGATGACCGGAAGCCCAAAGAACAACACACCAACTATGTGAAATCTGAAGAGAAACCTTCTGTGGTAATTCCGAGTCTGTTTGATGATATTAGCAAGAAGAACTCATATATAGTTGGAGGGTCCGCTTTTGGTTGGAATTTCATCACTATTACGAGCAGTGAAGCAATCTATTATGGCAGAACAAAGGAGGCATTTCGTGCTGCTAATGTTGTGCCCAAGTAAAGCCCATTTGTAATATTGGGCTCTCGATCAGTCTTATAGTGTCAGTAAAGGAGACCCGTTGGATGTTAGGTGTATCATAGATTTCAGCTCGTTTTCGGTGGTGCCTTTTGCTTCTTTTTTTTTTTTCCATATCATTTGAGCAGTTTAGGAAGCAAACATACTTGGGATAGAGTTGAGACTGCATTGTGATGTTGTAAACTGTGCCGAAAACATTGTACTCTGTTCTAGTAGAAATGAGAAGGTGCTGAACTTAATTGAAATCATGGAGGGGGTATCCAAAATGGTCTCCAATGGTGGCATCCAATACTTTAGGAAATGTATATGGGGTTCTGTTGTCTGCTAACTTGATAGGACAATAGTTAAATATTTCAAAACAATAGAAACAACAAGGGTCCATAGCTCAGTGGTAGAGCAATTGTGTGTAGATCAATAGGTCACTGGTTTGAACCCGGTTGGGCCCTTACCAATTTTTTTATTTTATTAAAATCAGAAATGGTTATCAAACAAGCCCTATATATTTGCTGTTTTTTGTTTTTGTTTTTGTTTTTTCCTACACAAACTCTCCCATAAGTGCGTGGTTGTGTGAGGGGTGTGGTGTGAGGGGCGTGGTGGGTGTGGGTGTGGGTGTGGGTGTGTGTGGTGTGTTTCCTGCCAAATTGAGAACAATGATTCTGAATAATAAATGAAGCATACTCCCTCCGTCACACAAATACTCCCTCTGTCCCACCTCACTTGACACTTATTTCCATTTTGGGTCGTTCCAGCTCACTTGACACTTCCCAAAATAGCCTACTTTTTATAATTTTATATTCACTCTACCCCACCACTCATTCTCTCTCTTCATTTTCCACCACTCAATTTATTCAACCAACACTACTATTTACCCCACTCATTCTCTCTCTTTATTTTCTACCACACATTTTTTTTATTTTATTCTTTTTTCTTAGTTCCCGTGCCCACCTCAAGGGTGTCAAGTGAGGTGGGACGGAGGGAGTATATAGACTTTTTGCCCCGGCAAGGAGATTAAGGTAAAAAGTGATAAAGGTAATATGTTGTGAGTGTAAAAGTAAAATAGGAGAGAGAATGAGTGGAGAGAATAGTAAATTTAAAAAGTGTTTTGAGATTATGGACATTTACATTTGCTGCAAAATTTTTACATTTGCTGAACATTTACATTTTGCTGCAAAATTTTGAGATTTAATTGCCAGCTATTATTGGATTTTTTTCCCTTTTTGAGGCTGAGTAGATACAATAAAATTGCTTTTGATGGAAATGGATTGAATTTCTAATTAATGTCAGATTTGGTGATTTTTGTCATTAGGTAGGGATTTCGTGATATTTTTGACATGGGTTCGGTGTGCACTAAGCTCAACCCATGTTGTTTGGTTTCACCATAAAAAGCATCGGTTCTTGAAGCACCAGAGAATGGTAATGGATCTATTACCCATGATATGTTACTTATGCCCTGTTTCACTATACTCCATTTGTTCCTAAATGAATGTCCAAATTTCACTGTGAGGGACATTTGCAAAAATGTTAAAACTTAAGCATTTTTTGCAACATAAGTACATAAAAAACCCTTAATGATATCACCATATTGCATCGCAAGTGTGAATTGGAGCTTGTTGTATAACGAGGGAGGGTTTAGTAACTTCCCAATAAATTGGACAATCATTTTGAGACAAAGTTTTGAAAATTGGACATTCATTTGGGACGGAGGGAGTAATAACTAAGTAGCATAGATTATTGAAATTTGGTGGTTTACGCTTGGATAGGGAATGATGACAGTGGGGACAATGGCAACTTACCAGTATTCAGAGAGTTCACCTTAGAGCAACTGAAAAATGCCACATCTGGTTTTGCTGTTGAAAACATTGTATCTGAGCATGGTGAGAAGGCTCCTAATGTTGTCTATAAAGGCAAACTGGAGAACCAAGCAAGAATAGCTGTTAAGCGCTTTAATAGATCAGCTTGGCCTGATGCTCGGCAGTTCTTGGTAATTATGTTCTCTCTCTCTCTCTCTCTCTCTCTCTCTCTCTCTCTCTCTCTCTCTCTCTTTCTCTCTCTCACACACACACACACAAAACATAAGCACATGCGTGATTCAACTGTATGATCCAATCATTTGACATGTTTTGTCCTTTTATATGTGCTTGGTTAAGAAACTTAATAATACATCTATCTTGTAAAAAAATCTCATTTTGCATATGTTAAAGGAAAAGAGATTCTCGTAAAACCTCTTTAACTGCAAAGTAAGCTCTCATAACATTGTTGCTTTTATTTGATATTTGTTGTTACATTCATCTTTAATAACTTCTTTACATATCTCCACTTTTAAGTAGTTTAGGCTGAATATGATTGCAAACTTCTGACTGGAGGGCAATGATGCCATTAGGTGTCTAGATTTAGTTATATATCTCTATCAGTTATCCTTCATTTATTACATTTAATTGCTTGGGAGATTTTCTTGTGTTACTAGTTATCCCTGATTATGTA
Source organism: Adenophora triphylla var. japonica (assembly GCA_022495995.1). NCBI lineage: Eukaryota > Viridiplantae > Streptophyta > Magnoliopsida > Asterales > Campanulaceae > Adenophora > Adenophora triphylla. The sequence goes on along the minus strand of JAFEMH010006867.1, from coordinate 82,896 downwards.
AGTTTGGCCTATGATTACTTCAGGAAGAAGCAAAAGCTGTTGGCTAGCTCCGTAACCTTAGGTTGGCGAATCTGTTTGGTTGCTGCTGTGAAAATGATGAGAGACTGCTTGTGGCAGAATACATGCCCAACAATACACTAGCAAAGCACCTTTTTCATTGTAAGTTAACTAAATGCTTGTGCATCCTCTTACTCTCGCACACTCACACACACAGAGAGAGACTATGTGTGTGTAGTTGTGATTGGTCACTTTTTTTCTCATTGGTGATTTAAGTTTGATATCTCTATTTGTGGATTACTTCAGATGTAATGCAAATGATTTGTTTACTTGATTGATTCAGGGGAAGCACAGCCAATGAAGTGGGCAATGCGATTACGGGTTGTTCTATATCTTGCAGAAGCTCTTGAATATTGTACAGGAAAAGGTCGTGCCCTTTATCATGATCTCAATGCTTACAGAATTTTGTTTGATGAGGTGAATACTATAAATCATTTCTCGATTTATTGCCCCTTTTCTCGTGTTTATTTCTGTGTGTTCTGTTACTACCTCTGTCCCAAATTGAATGACCAAAAAGTTTTCAAATTTGGTCTTTATCAATAAGAAATTTGATTATTTTTTTGATCATTCATTTTGGGACGGAGGGAGTATTTACTTTAGAATTCGTGCAGGAGGGTAATCCTAGACTTTCATGCTTTGGCCTTATGAAAAATAGTAGGGATGGGAAAAGTTATAGCACAAATCTAGCATTTACTCCTCCCGAGTATTTAAGAACTGGTATGTATTCATTTTATCTAAGTCATATACCTAAAGATTGTTGCATCGAGTTGTTGATATATGATTATAATGTTTCTTTTTCTTTCTTTCTTTTAATTAGGAAGAGTGACGCCAGAGAGTGTGATATATAGCTTTGGCACTCTTTTGCTTGACCTTCTCAGTTGGAAGCATATTCCTCCTAGCCATGTATGTATCTGTTTCTTCTAAACTACAATTAACAATGAGCTTGTTCTACTCTGATTCTTTACTCCCCCGTTCCTTCAAAGGATAAAAGATTTTTATTTCCCCATAAATACTCTTATTTTTAGGATTATTATATACGGAGTATTACTAAAAAGTCCGGCTTTAAAGTAAAGAAAGGTTATTTTGGAAGTCATAAAACTAAATTTATGAAAAGTCCCTTGCATGGAACTTTTCAAACTAAAAAGCAGAACCTTATTAGGATGAATTTGACAGAATCGAAAGCCACAATGAATCTCTTAACTTCTATGCGGCATAGAGAACAATTAAGGATCAAAATGCCTAGATGCCGCATCCCTTGAGCTAGGCTTCTCGATTCATGAGGTTGATATTCTTTATAGGTTTAACTTATACACAATTGTTGGATCCTGCTAATCTTATACTTGGATAACTTGACAGTCCCTTGACTTGATACGAGATCGAAACCTTCAGATGCTGACAGATTCCTGCTTGGAAGGACAGTTTACTAATGATGATGGGACAGAGCTGGTGCGCCTGGCTTCCCGCTGTTTGCAGTATGAACCCCGAGAAAGACCCAACCCAAAGTCATTGGGGGCTTCTTTGACTTCTCTCCAGAGGGAAACTGAGGTCGGTGGCGATTCGTATCTTCTTGAATTTATCTTTTACTCCCTCTGTCCGGAATTACGTTCCCACTTTTTTTTTGCTTTAAAAAACCGATGGAGTATTCACTATATCCACACTTTTAACTAACATCATCCAATATCGTTAAATAAAAGCTAACATAAGTTATCAAAAGTTCACAATTTTGTTACTTCTTTTAACTTTTATTTCAACCACCAACTAAACAACCACCACAAATACTCTGGTTCCAATCCCAACTCATCATCAATCACAATCCTCTTCCTTTTCCCCACGTCTCTATTCTCCATCCAAACTCCACTAGCAGAGTGCGAGACACAAATTTAGATGGATGCAGGATGCAGCGTGCGTCAGGGGTTTCTCGCTATATCTACACTTTTAACTAACATCATCCAATATGTTCTTTTAAAAGAAAATTATACATTGAGCAGTTTCAAAAAGTTAGCTTCTCACTCATTTGTGCTTTCTAAAAACTCAATTTATGTATCCTTTTTATAAATTAAGAAAAAAACTTTTACAATATTTTTTTAGGGCAAGGACCCTAGAGCATAGAGCCTAAATACAAAGTCATAAGAGGACACTATATTTTCAAAATGCAATTACAAGACATTTATTAGAAACAACATTATTGAAAAAAATTAAGCCAAAATACATTTTGGTGCCCAAAACTATCACTAGAAATGAATTATATGAAAGCAAGACTGAATTATATGAAATGAAATGATGCATATGTTAATAAACTGAAACCAAAAGTCCTCGTAATACTTAAACTATCATTATATTTATTTAACCATAAAGTAAACGTTCCCTTTTTCAAATTTTATCAGTCCCTATTAATTACTATTATATCGTGAGCTGTGTCCCTTGTTTGCAGGTCAGGTTGTGCACTCAAATATCACCCCACTCCTCACTCTATTCCCCCCTTCTCCTTACTAACCTCCCCCCCCCCCCCTTAACATTTCCTCTCCCTGCATTTTTGAAGATTTTTAGTCCCCACACATTTTATAAGTTTCTTTAATATCAAATCTTACTGATGCCGCACCTTGTATTTCTGATCTTAAGCAGATATCTTTTCATTGCAAAATCGATCAACATCTGTGCCTTTAGTGGTAGCATCCAATACAATTGCTGCTCTTTTTATGACCTCTTCAGGTACACATACACAAACCTGTCATACAAGAATCTGAATGCAAGTTGATTTTCAAAATTAATCCCGAGGCCTTCTATATGTTTCATTGGTCTATCTTAATCACAATAAAATTCAAAAATGTTTAACAAAAAATCTGTTCGTTAGAAATAATTGAGTGTTTTCGTCTAGAGGCAGCATCAAAACATACCAGCAAGTAGAGCACAATGTAGTCCTGAATAACAGAAATGAGAGCAAGTTACCACCAGCAGAAACCTCCACTTTCAAAATCTGTAGAGTTTCTATCAGGTCTTAATACACTCGTGGTGTAATACTTTATTTTATCTGACTGAAATTTGTCAAGAAACCGATATACATAACTCCATTGGCACGCAGAGAAGTCACATTCAAATAATCACTGTTTGGTGGGATACGGATACCTCATGTAAATGATTATCCACAAATATCTCAGTCAAGTGAGTGCACACCAGAACCTTCAAAACAAATTATTTTGTTACAAGTCAGCTCTACAAAGAAAAAGTTTCACATGTTTTGAAGAAGAAATGTAAATCATGACTTGGTATATTTTTTCAAGGATAGAGAGAAGTGCAGAGATGGTACCAAACCTTTGCCGTGTCATACATTGAGTCGAAATGATTAATAGTTCCACCAAGGAGACCAATACCGTCTGAAATGGATAGTGTCTCGGGTTAAAAAGATCTCACTTTTTAATGCCACTAGTGTTATAAAAAAAAAGTAAAATAAATTTCACCACCAGGTGTATCAGAAATTTTCTCAAATTTACTATATTTCATTCATCTTCCTCTTAATTACCAGTTAGATGAACGGAAAAGAAGAAAGAACATGAAGCAAGCTTCTGACTACCAAATTTAGGCACTACAACACATCACACTTAAGTATATATTACTCTAGAACCAATGCGACCATTTAGTTCACGATTACAGACCTGCTTTATGTATATGCTTTTTCCCGAATAGTTAGGGCCAGTAATGATATTAATCTTTCCTGTAAAACACATAAGCTTAAAAATTAAATCAATAAACACACGGTATATCGACATTTCGAACCATCGTACTTTGCTCAAACTCCGGTTTTAACCATCAATATATCTTTTAGCAGTTTAACCATTGTACTTTAGATACACACTCATTATCCCCAAAAGTAGGGATAGTGCATATTTTTAGCAATTCAAACCATTACTTTCAATTTTTCGGGGATAATAAGTGTGTATCTAAAGTACAATAGTCAAAACTGTTAAGAAAATACATGGATGGTTAAAACCGAAGCTTGAGAAAAGTACGATGTGTGCCTAAGCACATACTAGTGGTTTAGATAAAATTTTTTTGAATATTTCAGAACCAGTACACAATGAAAAAGTATATGAGTCAATCACCTTCATCCATATCTTTGTATCATTTGGAATGAATGTATCAACTGTCATTTCCTGCAAAACATGTCTGGAACAGGAGAGATAGAATATCACTGTTTCATGGTTGTACATGAAACTTTGTGAATGTAGTCCTGTCCAAAAGATGCGTAGCCAAGATGGATAGATCAAGTCTACAAGACAGTCCTAACCTTCCATTCTGTATATCAAGCAGTGTATCTGTAGTTAAAGTGGGTCTCACATAATTGTTTTGACGAGCAACCAGTGCCAGTGACAAAAGCTACAAAGTACGAGTATATGACCATCAGTAACCAATATATTGAGTATTCTAACCATTATGCATTCATGATATAACAAGGCTAACGCTGACAAGTACCCTAAAGACTTGGGGCACTTTTTAAGCATTCCAGATTAGAAAGCGTATTGGTTAAATTTCACCACAACATTTCATGAATTACTGTATTTACTGTTACAAAATTTCTAATGCAGGACTATGTATGCAACATCCCACTATAGAGAAAATGATTCTCTAAGGGAGTATATTTTAGTTAGGATGAATTTAAAAGCTTGCACTCCCCACTCTCAAACAGAGGATAATTATTGGCCTCTTAAAGTTAGGCATACCAGTTTTGGGGTGATATCTAACACGATTTTCTTTCACTCTCAAAAATATAAAGGATAGACACTTGGGATATTATACAGCATGTCTCTAATAGCTTTCGGAATAAAACAAAATTAGGACTTATAAAATCTCCATTTCAGAAAGAAAAAAAAAACGTTTGACTGTATAAAAAGAAAACCAAAATGTACCTATCCTTTTTAGAGAGGAACAACATTTATTACCTGAGTTTTTCAAAATAGAAATCAATGAGAGGAGTATCATCATTTCTCTTACATAACAAATGAGAATATGAATGCATCAGTCAAATTTGCTGGTGGGGGCATATACTTGATGATGGAACAAACTACTATATGTAGACATGCATTTTTAGAGGTTGAATTTATAAAGGATCATACCTTTCAAAAGCCTCTCGCTTACAGACATCATTGGTGTTTTACGTTTAACTCTCTTTACACTAGTACCATCTACTGGCTTTCCGTAGTCTCCCTGTCTTTTACTTTCTGGTGGAGGTGACTTCCACAGCCAACAGCCTTTTCCTTCCTGGTTGAGAAAAGATGGAATTTTTTTTTAGCAGAACACTATAAAATATCTGTACAGAAAAAAAAAAAAAGAAACTAAAACTTTAGATCTAAGGTCATTGCACTTAGTGCACTCCAAGACCTACAAATATCAGCATATGCATATATCAAAATCACACTTAACAAGTGGCATCGACTCACATCATAATCCCAAGATGGAGTCCCTTTCCTCTCAGTAATATCAGTTGCACCCTTCAACTCCTTAATGACAGGTAAAGGCCTTGGTTGATCACCATGATCATCACTGCATATTAGTAAGCAAAAGGTTAGAGCGAATACATGTGTATATTAAAACACAGCCAGAGCATTGTAAACATAACTATTGCAGTATAGTATACAATTATGGCAGGAATGACAAACCTAGTCCATGGAGAAGGATCATTATCGCAACGAACAAAAAGATATCGGCATACCTTGAATCCCTAAATAAAGTCAAGATTGTCAACTGTACAGTTTAGCAACAAAAAGAACTGAGTTTTTCTGATCTAAAATCAGTTATCAAGATTAAAGTAAAGCATTATCTTACTTGAATCCCAAGTTTGTGCCAACATTTCTCAATCCTGTAAACACCTTCTAAAACATCTATTTTCCACAATGAAACTAGTAATCAACATACTTCTCAGCATCAAACAGCTCAACAGAACAATCTCACGGAGAGAAACAAAAACAATAACATACCCATTTAGAAGAAACCAATAGATACATCAGCGTAATCCGATGCATAATAAAGTAGCTTTTAGATGGTGGTGAATTCAGAAGCCAAGCTTCAATAGCATCATGCAGTACCTCATATAACAATGAAATTGCAGTGGTGATGGCCTCCTCTGATGGAGGTTCAAGGGCCTGTGATACATAAGTTTGCAAAAATTGAGAACAGAGAAGATAAACCTGCAACCAAGATATTTAAGTACATTCTCTCTTACTGAAGATTCAAAATACCTCCAATAAAAATGGCTTTATGCGACCAAGGGAAAGCAATTTGATCTGTAAGCACAATTCTACTAATGGCATCCGCAGCATCTCAGGTAGCTTCAGATTTTAAGTTAATACATCAAAATTTATGGACCGTAATTGTTATAATGGTCATTAGTTCCTGAAATAATAAAAACAGAAACTCGCTCAATCAACAGAAGATTTAAGGTTGCTAATGAGAGGTCTACTACATAAGATTTCAATGGAGCAACATTCAGACTTCAATCGAGCTAGCATAGGCTTTAAGTGGGTAGATTTCAGTTGAGTATACAAGTAAATTGAAGGTTGCTAAATATCCTATGCCGAAAAACTGATGCAAAATTGTAAGCCTAGCAGTCTCAAATGCAAAATATCCTATGGCTGAAAAACCCGCAGTGTGAACAACTCTGGGGCCCATTCCGCGAGTTAAACCAGCCCACCCTTGTTCCTTCAAAATATGTTTCACCGTGGCCATGACCCCAAAACCAATCTTATTCATTTGGACCTGAGTCATTAACCTAGTCTTGACAACATCCAATGGAGTAGTCAAAATTGCTTCTACTGCGCCAGCGAATGCCCCACAATAAACACTCTCAAATGGCTCCAAATTCGCACTTTTTTTCTTAATCAAAAGAGCAGCCTTTAAATACTCAAAAGACGAGTAACTCAAGACCCCAGCAGGCAAATTTCTAAGCAATGTAGCAGAGTACCCAGCGTAAGACCCAAAACGCCATCTTTTTCCAAAATTCTCAATATAGACTACCCATACTAAAGCTGCAGATTACATGTAGACATGAATCTACCCATTCAGACATTTTAACAAACAGTTGAACTACAACTAATGACCAAATTGAACCAAAACCCAGAAAATTGGAACAAAGAGTAAAAGAAAAGTAGTAAAATCGAAAATATATTTTTACCTCTGTAGTTCCTACTGCTTAAGAATTGATTGCTCTCAATAAAGATCCATAAAACCCCAGAAAATTGCAAGATGAGAGATCAAAACCCCAAAAATTGAAAAAAAATTAAAAATAGACCTAAATCAAACCCAAACAAATTTGAAGAAAATCAATGAAGAAGGGGAAGAGAATGGAGTAGAAGCAAAGAAAGACGCGTTACCCGGAGGAGACGGGAGAGAATAGACGGAAAGATCGATCTGTGAGTGCGCAGAGAAAGAGTTCGGATTTTTTGATTTTTGGGATGGATTGAAAGAGGGGGTGTGTGTGTGAGAGAGAGAGGAGAGAGAACGTCGAAGAGGAAGGTGGAAACTAGGTTACGCCTGGAGTGGAAGTTATAGCATTTAGAGAGAAGAGAGAAGAGAGAAGAGAGAGGAGAGAGAACGGCGAGGATATAGTTAAATACAGGGAACGAAATATTTCAAAGCTACTCTTATCCGTCTCGTGTAAGTATACACGAGACACATCTCGGGTGATCGTGTGAACTCACACGAGATGTGTCTCGTGTGAGTTCACACGAGACATATTAGTATACCCTCTTAGTATTAGCGAACACAAATCCTCAATGAAAATGTCGACTACCTCACTACCCAACATCAATGGCGGCATCTTACTCCGAAATATACCAATCTCGTCTTTCTCCAATCCTCAGTCTCCCACTCTTTTCAAGTAAGTTTCCCTATTCACTTATTTCGATCCTCTGGTTAGGTCTCAATTCTGGCTCATTATTATATGCTTAGGGTTTATAATTAGGGCTTCGCTTTATTATTTCAAAATTGGGGAAATTGTTTCAAATTAGGGCTGGAAGAAGCTCCGATTTATAATTAGGCCTCAGATTTCACAAGCTTCACTCTAGCCATTTTCTTCGCCGTCGTCGTCGTGCGGAGAGATTGTGAGAAGAAACACTGTCACGTCGTGCGGAGAGATCGTGAGAAGAAACATTGAATGAGTGAATAAAAAAAAATTAGGTATATAAAAGGTTATTTTGGTAATTTACCTACTTCCCTGCATTTTTAGTTCCCTGTATTTAGTATTTACCGATCGGCGAAGAGGAAGACTGGAAACTAGGTTACGCGGTAACTTACGCCCGGAGGAGGAGGAATATAAAAAGAACTTACGAAGCGTTTCTTTTAAGCGCTACGTAGGTTGTTTTTTTCGACTTGAAACATTTTTCGAAAAATGTTTTTCTGTAAAATATTCTCTTATAAAATATTTTACGAATGTAGGGCGTAAAATATTTTACGGAGGAAGTGTATAAAATGTTTACAGCTGTTTGGTAAGGAAAATGTTTTCCGGAAGGGCATAAAATGTTTTATTTTTTATTTTTTATTATTTTTGTTATTATTTATTATTATTATTTATTATTATTTATTATTATTATTTATTATTATTATTTATTATTATTATTATTATTATTATTATTAATTATTTTATTTATTTATTTTTATTTTTATTGTTATTTTTTATTGTTATTTTTATTTATTTATTTTTTATTTTTTATTATTATTATTATTATTTTATTATTATTATTATTATTATTATTATTATTATTATTATTATTATTATTATTATTATTATTATTATTATTATTATTTTATTTTTTAATTTTTATTATTATTATTATTATTATTATTATATTTTTATTATTTTATTATTTATTACTATTATTATTATTTATTTATTATTATTATTATTATTTTATTATTATTATTATTATTCTTATTATTTTTATTATTATTATTTTTATTATTTTATTATTATTATTTTATTATTATTATTATTTTATTATTATTATTATTATTATTATTATTTTATTTTTTAATTTTTATTATTATAATTATTATTATTTCATTTATTACTATTATTATTATTATTTATTATTATTATTATTATTAATTATTATTATTATTATTATTAATTTATTATTATTATTATTTATTTTTATTTATTATTATTTTTATTATTATTATTATTTTATTATTTTTATTATTATTATTATTTTATTATTATTATTATTATTTTTATTTATTATTATTAATTGTTTTATTATTATTAATTTTTTTTATTTTTTTTTTATTATTATTATTATTATTTTATTATTATTATTATATTTTTTATTATTATTATTATTATATTTTTACTATTATTATTATTATTATTATTATTATTATTATTATTATTATTATTATTATTAGTATTATTATTATTATTATTAGTATTATTATTATTATTATTATTATTATTATTATTATTATTATTATTATTAGAATGAGAAAGTAGAATTTGTACCTTGTGAAATATGAGTTGTACATGAAGGGCACAATTTTTCGGAAAATATTTTACTTAGGACAAGGTCAGTAAGTCGTTTTACTTAGGAAGGACGTAAAATGTTTTCCGGAAAACGTTTTCTCCATTTTTCGGAAAACAATCAAACAGCGGAAAACGAGTTATTTTCCGGAAAACATTTTTCGGGGGCTCAACAAACAACGGAAAACGAGTTATTTTACGAAAACGAGTTATTTTACGGTGAAACAAACGGGGCCTAAGATAGCGTTTTTCTCATATACGCTATACTCCCTCCGTCCCAAACCTACGTGCACGCTTGGTGTTTTGTGCGTAGATTAAGAAAAGTGGATAATAAAGAAAGTGTTGCGAGTGTAATAGTAAAATAAGAGAGAGAATGAGTGGAGAGAATAGTAAAGTTGATTGATGTTGGTGAGTATAAAAGTAAAATAGGAGAGAGAATGAGTGGAGGGAATAGTAAAGATTCTTGCCATTTTAGAAAATGTGCACGTAGGTTTGGGACGCCCAAAATGACAAAATGTGCACGTAGATTTGGGACGGAGGGTGTATTAGTTAATTTTTTAATTTTTTTATCTTGATTATTAAATTTAAAGATGTGGATGCGCTATGTAAGTTTATACCTTAGCGCTTTTAAAAAGCGCTATCTAAGGTGTGTTTCCTAAGATCCAATCTGTACTAGTGGGGGTTACAAACACAGCGGAAGAACTTTGAAAAACAACAAAACCCTAGCCCTTAAATTCGTCTAACATGAAGAGATTAGAAACATGAAATAGATTTACATACCTTGAATGCGATTATGTTTGTCAAAACAGATCTCAAACTTCAAGCTTATAATTTTGATGTCGAATCTTCTATCTTCCTTGTTCAACCTTGGTGATGAGATCAACAATGGAGATCTTCAAGCTTTAGGAGATAAAGCAACCTCCCTCTAATGGTGATTCACACGCGAACGAATCAAGAACGCTTCTTGTAGGATTGCTAGATGATCCTCTGGATTATTGAATCAATATTCAATAATCAAAACCAAAACAATGGAATTATTTGAAAACTTTTTGATATTTTGATTTTCAATCATTATCAAAATCTAGAGTTTCATAAACCTAGAGTAAGCATGTCGGAGAGAGATTTATGGCAGCCCAAGGATTGTATTTATATCATATATAAATCCTTAATCATATTAGGGTAGGAATCCTTGTCAACCTAAAACCAATCCGGCCAAGGAAACGCGATCTGACCAAAATTCGCTCAGGGCACGACTCGTGCCACGAGTCGTTCCAGGCAGCCACGAGTGACCCAAGCCAAACCAGTCGTGTCACGATTCGTGACAAAAATTGCACTCGTGCTGGTTTAGGGAACGAGTCGTGCCCAAGGGCACGAGTAGCGCCCAACCCCACAAAGTCAAATAGTCAACGAGTCAACCCTTGGAAGCCAAAACGCAGTCGTGCTGCTCCTGTCACCAGTCGTGACCCTTATCACGAGTCGTGACCCAGGGCACGAGTCGTGCTCCTGATCACGAGTCGTGACAAATTTCCGGAATTTCAATTTTCAGCCAGAATCAAATTCGCTCTTTGTGTGTGACCCAAATAGAAATTATATTTATGTTGGTAGTGAGTCGAAACATCGACCTCACAATACATAAGTGGTTTCTAGCAAACCATTATATCCACCCAATTAATATAACATCAAAGCTTGATTTTCTCGATAGATCAAATGCCACAATCCCTTTGTCCACGATGTCCAATTGAACATGAGTCATGGTCTACGTCAACTCATATTGTTCAATGCTTTCTCGATTCCGAATATGTTGATAATTCAAGTGCACTTGATCTCTATCAAATCTCTTGAGTGTGGCCACACATTTCATCAATACTATTCATCGAGGCCCAAGCAAACATCTCTCTCAAGCAGAGAGGGATAAATCCCGTCTTGACTTATTATTCTTCCCTACAAGAATCCAATCATGCTAACATAGCCCTTATTGCTACCCGATTAAAGATAGTATTAGACTATATTAAACACAAAGTTCATCATGTGGAAGACTGTGAGGACCCCGACCCGGAACCTACACGTGTCCCGAGTTGGAGCGTCCTCAAACTAACCCAATTATTCAAAACTTTTTAAAACTTTAATTCAACCTTCACATATAAACATCATTAACATTTTCATTTCAACATAACTCCACTCCTCTCCACATTGGAGGAGGAGTTGACCAACTTTGAAAACCTTTTACCGGTTTAGTTACAAAAGATATTGGTTTTAACGTAGAACAGTAAAGTTTATAATTACAAACTCTCAAAAGGAATTATAACAAAATACTTTCTACGCCAACCAAACGTACCCCGACAATACCCAAAAGCTCACTGCCAACTCCTTTTCGTCCTTACTTGGCCGGTCTGCCTGTCTCGGGATCTAAAAACATTAAAGGGAGGGGGTGAGAATAAATCTCAGCAAGCTATTATGAATGCAGCAATATGCCAGATAAATGCAACACATAACAAGTCGCACATAACACATTGGGAAAGCTATAAACACATTCCATTACCTTGGTTTACCTTTTTCCGTCTGAACAGTAGTCGTACAACATTGGGTATAATAATACTCCAATCTTACAGTGAGCTGCTTAAGCAATACTCACGTCTTATAAGACCCGTTTTTCAGGGAACCAAATAAGACAGTAGCAACTCTGTAAGGCTTTTGGCTCAATACAGATGCTATACCCCATCCTGTGGCCACAGGAGGGGACGGCCACAGATATAACATAATCCGATCACATTAGGTCACACTTCCATAATTGATCGTATTATGTTATACCCCCAATGTCAGCTGACTCACACATTATCAAGCACATAATAGATACTTGAATAAAATCCACAAAAAGGGATAACAATATAGCAACATGGTAAAATATACTCATGTCCAACCAATATCATAGTGCAACATTTAATCAATACACTACGCATAATATAAACAATGTATATGACCTCAAGTAAGGCAAGGAAGTATCATCAATCCATCCTACAAGATCATTATACAATAATACCTAGCCTCTTTAAAGGTCTAAGTTAAATCTACCAAGTTGGGATTATAATTGTCTAGTTACCAAACTAGGTTAACTAGCGTTTTCCAAGCAACATTTAAAGTACTTATCCAATTCCATTTTGATCACTTAAGATGTCATTGTGTAGCCAAAGTATTCTACTTTAATCTAGGTTAGAGATATTTCATTTTGGTTCGAGTTTGATTAGGTTTGAACAGCTCTAAAGTTGATACCTTGAAACCAGGCCAGGGCACGACTCGTCCCCCAGGGCACGACTCGTGCCCATGTGACCCCTCTCTGATTCTGGCGTCCCCCAACAAGGCACGACTTCCCTCTATCCAAGTCACGACTCGTGACCAAAATTTGGCCCAGGGCACGACTCGTGCCTTAGCCCAGAAACTGGTAAAACAGCAGAAATCAACACTAAAATCCCAAGAAACCCAATTTCCAACCAAATGACTTCTACTTTGTGAACCTAAAGGGCATTTCCAACTTTGGTAAGTTCATTCTACTCATTTAACTCCAAGGAATCATGACTCAAACCTAGATCATTATAACTTTCATGAACCATAACATTTCCTCAATCTAAGAGAATTTTCCTTAGCATCAAAGCAAGTAGAACATTCATAACAACATAAATATTCATGAACATTTAAAGAAGAAAAGGGTCATAATAACTCACTTTAGTCAATACAAGATGAAATGAAGCTTTTCTAGGCTTGATCAACTCTTTGAGATGAATTACTCACAAAAGGACACTTGGATTCAAAAATGGACAAGAAATGATCTTGGTAGAAGTTTAAGAAATGGAGGCTTTTACAATTGTTCTTTCCATGTAGAAGTGTAAGAGTGAAATGAGAAGAAGGAAAGAGGTGAATAGGGGAAGTATGGGAAGGAAAAAAGGGAAAGCATGGGAGGTAAGGTGTGTGGGTTGACTAATGAGGGGAAGGAGAGTGAATTAGGGAGGATGGTCCCCTCCCCACCTCAACCTATTTCCAAGGCTTTCACCAATTAATTTAATTCTTTAATGAAACCTTTTTATTTCCATTATTTAATCTACTAAATTTAACCTCCTCATACTCTTTATCATATTTATATTTTTTCCTTTAGAACATTAATTTATTTTCCTATCATTTATCCTAATATAATAAATCAAGTATATAAAAATGAACACATAATATTAACAAAAATATTAAAAGCACATAATATGACATTAAAATTAGGGCCTAGGGTTAGGGTCGTTACACTCACTCCCCCTTAAAGAAAATTCGTCCCGAATTTTAAAAAGACTTACTTGGATTTTCAAACAACCACGGATATTTCGCTCTCATCTCCGACTCTAGCTCCCACGTCGCTTCCTCAACGGTATGATTCTTCCAAAGGACCTTCACTATCGGAATACTCTTAGACCTCAACTCCTTAACTTGGAACTCTAGGACTCTCAAGGGTTCCTCAACATAAGACATGTCCGCTTGGACATCATCGGGGGGAGAACTCAAGATGTGGGAAGGATCATGACAATACTTCCTCAACATCGAAACATGGAAAACATCATGGAGTAAGGAAAGAGACGGAGGTAATGCCAACCGGTAAGCCAAATCCCCAATCTTTTCTAGAATCTCAAACGGACCAACGAACCTCGGAGACAATTTACCCTTATTACCAAACCTTTTGATTCCCGTCCTCGGAGAGACCTTCAAGAACACAAAATCACCAACCTGAAAAGATAAATCCCGTCTTCTATTATCGGCGTAGCTTTTCTGTCTGCTCTGAGCCGTCTTCAATCTATCCCTAATCACCTTGATCTTCTCCGTAGAATCTCGAACCAAATCCGAGCCCCAAAGTCTCGCTTCACCTACTGAAATTACCCGGATCCGGCTCGCGCGCGGAGCCCCGGCATCTCGCGTTCGTCGCTGTTCGGGAAGTCGCCCGGATCCGAGAGGCAGCACAATCGCGCCCCGGCATCTGGCTTATTCCGTTTTAGCGTTGCGTGTTGGAGGTGTCTCGCCGTTTTGCTTTCGCATTTTGTAGAGTCGCCACGCCGTTTTTATTAAGCCCAAAACATTGAAAAAGGGCATCAGTTTAAAGATAAATTTTAAACTGTTTTTGTGTGATGAGATTTTGAGTTCGGAGGTCAGATGACTCCTCGGGAAGAGAATATTAGAATATTAGAGCTCACCCGAGTAGCCTCGTAAAACGAGTCTTTCGGATACCCCTAATATCCTTTAAATGTTGTGTGTGTGTGTGTGTGCTTTTAAAAATGCATGCTGTATCGGATGTCTACATTGTATGCTATGTATGAAAATGTATTGAAATAGTAGAGGAAGGAAGCCTTACCAATGTTGGTTCGTGTCTGTCTTCCGCTGGGGAATGGTGTTTGAGGTCGGAGTAGCGTTCCGGTACGGATCGGGATTGCTTCGGGAGATGCCGGTTGTCCGCGGACAGAGTTTCGGCGTGAGTTGAGGTTGTAGGCTGCGTTCGGGCAGAGGTTCGGCGTGCGTGGGGATCGTCGGGATCACTCGGGCAGAGGTTCGGCGTGCGTTGTGGTGGCAGGGGTCACTCGGGCGTAGTTTCGGCGTGGTTTGGGATCGTCGGTTTGACTCGGAAAGAGCGGGACACCGTGAAAGACCGTGTGCAAGGCCTCCTGAGTACCACGAGGGGCCTCAGAGTACCTCGAGAGTGCCTCGGGGCAGCGCGGGAGCGTCTCGGGAGCGCTCGGGGAGGCTTCGGAGCACCTCGAGGGGGCTCGGAAGGCCTCGGAAGGATCCGAAGGGGCCGGGAATGCCTCGAAAGGTCTTAGAAGGGGAGCCAGAAGGCTTAGGGAGGAAGAGAGAAGTGGGAGGTGTGAAAAAATGAGGAGGGGAAGCCCTCTATTTATAGTAGTGGAAAACTGCAAAGAGGTCCGTACGGACCTCTTAGGTAATGATGGATTTCCGGGATTTGAGGGAATCTCGTGGACTTTAAGGGGATTTTCGTAATGATTATGTCAGTGCAAAGAGGTTCGTACGGACCTTTTGGCATGCAAAGAGGTCCGTACGGACTTTCCATGCTCTTGTGAATGTGATGGCAAGCTAGCTCTCGTCGAGAGCTTTCCAACCATATATGGCACGTCTCAATCGGAGTTCGTATGAAGGAGTTATGACCTCGGAAGTTTGCCTCTGGTTTTGTCGTATCTTTGGGATGGAGAGCGATCCAGATTGGGGTACTTACGAAGCCCTCGGCGACGTCACTTATGAAAGAAGTGGGGTTGTCGATAAGATAAGTGGTCCCGATCGGATCGCGTCTTTGGGAGAGGAAGTGACCGTGTAGGTCGGTGCGTGAGGACATGGCGGTGTCCTGTTATGTGACCGTTTAGGTCGGTTAGGTGGACCTGTGATAGGATTCCTACGTATCCCTAGCGGGAATCAAGCCCGATCGTAGTTCGTGTGTGGGGTGAGTGTTTGTGAGTGCGGGCGTGGTGGTGCCCCGAAGTGTTGTGTGACCGCCGAGGTCGGTGATAAGGACGTGGTGGTGTCTGGTGACCGTATAGGTCGATGGGTGGACCTGTGATAGGATTCCTACGTATCCCTGGCGGGAATCAAGCACAGTCGTAGTTCGGAGGTCGTGAATTTGTGAGTGGCGCGGTGGTGCCCGAAGTGTTGTGTGACCGCCGAGGTCAGTGGTAAGGATGTGGTGACCGCCGAGGTCAGTTGTGAGGACGTGGTGGTGTCCTGGGATGGAAATTTTACGATTTTCCTAATCGGGTGGTTTAAGGCCTTCCGGGCCGGCGATAGTGATTTGGGAGATTTATACGGTCTTCCGGACCGAGTGGTTTAGAGCCTTCCGGGCTGGGGATAGTAGTTTGGCTGATTTATACAGTCTCCCGGACTGAGTGGTTTAAAGCCTTCCGGGCTGGGGATAGTAGTTTGGCTGATTTATACAGTCTCCTGACTGAGTGGTTTAAAGCCTTCAGTGGGATAGTGATGGGGGAGGTTTATACGGTCTTCCGGACCGAGTGGTTCAAAGCCTTCCGGGCTGCCTGTGGTGAAGTAGTGAGGTTTGTGGTGAGTGGACGTGGTGATGTCCTGAGTTGAAGTTTGTGTGAAGGCGTCTATACCTAAGTTGAGGCTTAGTTCGGGAGTATGAACCTAAGTTGTAACCTAGTTCGGGAGTATGAACCTAAGTTGGGACCTAGTTCAGGAGTATGACCTTAGTTGGGACCTAGTTCAGGAGTATGACCTAAGTTGGGACCTAGTTCAGGAGTATGACCTAAGTTGGGACCTAGTTCAGGAGTATGACCTAAGTTGGGGTTTAGTTTCAGGAGTATGAACCTAAATTGGGACCTAGTTCAGGAGTATGACCTAAGTTGTGGCCTAGTTCAGGAGTATGACCTAAGTTGGGACCTAGTTCAGGAATATGACCTAAGTTGGGACCTAGTTCAGGAGTATGACCTAAGGTGGGACCTAGTTCAGGAATATGACCTAAGGGAGACTTAGTCTAAGGCGTCTGGACCTAAGTTGAGTTTGATGGGCATTTTGTGGATCCTATATGGAACTTTGTTTGTGGGAATTTTTGGAAAGGCATCATGCCGTGCTGGGATTCTTCTTTTATGTAGCATTTATTACAGCTATGTCTTGCGTTTGAAGTTTATTGACATACCTTTCTTGTGTTTACTGCGGGAGGAGGCACCTTTGTGAGGAGGAAGTTGAATTGTTGAGGATGTGGGGCACCTCGGCCGAGATGAAGAGGACATGGTGGCGTCTTTGGCCGAATTGCCGAAGTGTTAGAGGGCGTGGGGCGCCTCTGATCGAGTTGTTGAAATGTTGAGGACGTGTGGCGCCCCTGACCGAAGTTGCTGAAATGCTGCGGATGCGCTGGCGTTTTTGACTGAAGTCAGTGAAAGGATGAGGACGCGACGGAGCCTTTGTTCGAACTTGCGGTGAGGGCGAGGTGGAACCTCTGCCTGAACTTGGTGAGGGCGAGGTAGCGCCTCTGTCTGAACTTGCGGTGAGGGCGAGATGGAGCCTCTGTCTGAACTTGGTGAGGGCGAGGTAGCGCCTCTGTCCGAACTTGCGGTGAGGGCGAGGTGGAACTTCTGTCTGAACTTGGTGAGGGCGAGGTAGCGCCTGCTCTCGAACTTGCGGGGAGGGCGAGATGGAGCCTCTATCCGAACTTGGTGAGGGCGAGGTAGCGCCTCTGTCGAACTTGCGGGGAGGGCGAGATGGAGCCTCTGTCGAACTTGGTGAGGGCGAGGTAGCGCCTCTGTCGAACTTGCGGTGAGGCGAGGTGGAACCTCTGTCCGAACTTGGTGAGGATGAGGTAGTGCCTCTGTCGAACTTGCGGTGAGGGCGAGATGGCGCCTGTGTCGAACTTGCGGTGAGGGCGAGATGGAGCCTTTGTCGAACTTGGCGAGGGCGAGGTAGCGCCTCTCGAACTTGCGGTGAGGCGAGATGGAGCCTTCCGAACTTGGCGAGGGCGAGGTAGCACCTCTGCGAACTTGGCGAGGACGTGGGACGCCTCGGAGTCTTGGACAAGGAGAGGAGGGATGGCTCATCTTCTTTTTCCTTCTTCGTTCTTATTCTGTGGACTTCTTGGATTATCCAGGTTGAGGAAGGTCTGGGTTCACCGAGGACGATGATGTGGTGGCGGAGGCGCCGAGATGCCGAATTTCTCGTTTGTGGAGGAGGATGATGATGAATCGGATTAGGGCTCTTTTGCTTTTCCTCTTTCCATTGTTTTTTTTTTTGTAGAGCAACAGACATTTTGTACTGTAATAAAACACTTGTATTTGCACAAGAAAGTATTTTATTTAAGATGTAATGACGTATTTGTGATTCCGGGATTGACCTAGGAATTGTTGCTAGCTTATTATTATTTTTGTGCATGTCGCATGAGTGGGAATGCATTTGTGGTTAATGGAGGCCGAGAGGCTTTGGCAAGTTTTACGGCGGTTGGGCAAGCGGCTTTGGCTTTCATGAGCGGTGGCGGGAGTGATGTCTCTGGGACGCGTTCGCTTTGTGCTTGATAGCCACTCTTTTCGGGGTTGGCTACCTCGGGATATGTGACGGTGCTCTGTTTGATATGGCAGGCCATTTTCGGGCGGGCGAGGATATCGTTCCTTTGGTTCCAGGGAAACCTTCCACGGTGTAGATCATCCGGGTGACGAGGACCGATTCATGCGGGGAAGCCCCCGCTTTGCTTGCATTATGGTTGCGAGAGAGGCTTGAGCCATGCCCGAGTCTCAGGCGTCTCTTAGTGTGGACGTTTGCTCGGTGACCTTTTGTCTTGGACATGGATCGCCTGCTTGGGAGAGATGGATGGCACATCTTGGTACGCATCGAGATTCGTTGGTGGGTTTCCTTTGGGGGATTGAAACTAGGAGGGCTGTCGGGAAGGTTCCTATGTTGTCGAGTTCCGTGTTTGCCTTGGTCCTCTTTCGTGTTCCGTTGCTTGTTTCCCGTCGATTCGGGATGAGGCGGGAGCCTTTCTTTGGGCCGGGATGACATTGCCAACGTGGAGGTAGCTTCTTTACGCATGACGGATCCCGATGCTTTTATGTATTTTCGAGGTATGGAAGTATTCCGCTTTCCCTCTGTGGTGCTCCTTAGATGCGGGAGAATGTTGTCTTGACCATCGAGTACTGGATTGGTATGAGTAGCATATCGGGCGGACCCAAGTGGTTTTGGGGAGCGGGCGTGAAGCAGTGCAGGGCAAGATTGTCGTCTCCGCTATAGCCTTAGGAGTGCGAAGCTTGGTCTAACCCTCGGGATGTCGTGGGAGACGCTTTGTTTGACTACGGGACTCGAGTTGACGGGCGGCGGGGAGAGGTCCCCTTTCGGGACTCGTAGGGAGGAGATCCGAGCCGAGGCACGGGTGAACGATGCTCGAGAGCGGCCGGTTCGTTTGACACGACAAGGAGGACTCCTGATCTCGGAATGAGGAGACGAGAACTCGCTCATGGGGAATGAAAAAGACTCGTTGGGGACGAGGGAGGAAAGGAAAGAGTGATGAAGTGGCCAAACGCGAGTAGCATGGAATGACCTTACGAAACACCGAGTATCCATTCATCGGCATCGCAACACATTGATTGTTAAATGTTTTAAGTCGTCTTTTAGCATGTTGTGAGTTTGAGAGTAGACCGTGCTTGAACTCATCAAGAAGTGTTTTAACCTGTGATGATTTGTGATTTACTTTTAAAGCTTTGTCGAGACACAAAATCTCTTGCTTGCTTCTTGCCTGAGCCTTGGTGGCATCAATTTTTGGAATTTTGTGTATTCCTTAGAGCCGAACCAATGAAGGCGCCTACGTTCCCCTCGGGTGAGAGGCTCAGTCTGCGTAGTTCGACCCTCTTTTGTGGAAGAAATGACTCGTAATGTACACTTGCAAGGGCGTATTTATTTTTGAAAAGGTGGGAACGGGTCCCCTTTTGTGTGAATGCCTTATTTGATGTAGGCACAAAAGAAATGCTTTTGGGTTTGACTCTTTTGAGAGAGTATGAGTGCCGAAAAGCTTGTAAAAGTGTATGGAAGCCCTTGTGACGTAAAATCGATGTTTAGCTCTATTGTCCTATTTTGTAGAAAAAGAAGACTTGTCGAGACACCCGAAAACTTGATTTGTTCACAATGATCACTTGTTTGCTTAAAACCCTTTGTTGATGTTCGGGTTATTCAACAATTAAACTGATATGCTTTGATTAATCACGAGGAGAAAGTCAACCGGTATCAAGGATCGAGTTGGTGCAGTGTGAAAGAAGGTTTGTGTATAGGAGAGGTCATTGATGAGATCGGGTTTGTGGATTTGTATGTGTTTATGATCGGACCATTTCGGATGCCTACGTTCCCCTTAAGACAAGGAGCTCGGGTCGACGTAGTTCGGGTTTGAACCGTGTTTGGCTTCGGGGCCGGGGCATGAATATTTGCGCGGCCTTTGGCGAAAAGGCTCGGAAGGTTGAATGATGAGGCACGAGGCCTCGAGGTGATTCCTTGACAAGTCGTATTTGACGGTTTTAATGAATCCATTGCTTCTTGATCGTTGGCTCACGGGTCTTTGACCTCATTTATTTTGTGAAGCACGCTTGAGCTTTTTGTGTAGCTTCGCTTGAGCTTCTTTTTTTTTGTGCGGCTTCTGTTTGAGCTCTTTTTTTTTTTTTTTTTTTTTTTTTTTTTTTTGGAGCATTTGAGGGCGAAGGCAAGCCCCTGCTTGAACTTTCTTGATGCGCACGAGGGCGAAGGCAAGCCCCTAAATTGTTGTCGACATGGGGTCAATCTTTTGATGCTGAGTGACCTTTTGTTGTCCTTTGATGTTCCTGCCGTCGTTGACTTGGTCAAGGTGATGGTGGGGACATGTTTTGGAAAGTGTATGGCTTGATGGAGGCCTTTGTGTGGGGTATGGTAAGGTGTATGGGAGCTGCCGATTGACTTTCTCACACCAATTAATCAAAGCATTAATCATTTGTGGAATTACTTGTTGAGCAATGCAAGTGATCACATAGAACAAAACCATTTCATTAAATGTAATATGGGGTGCAAAATAATGTCTCAAGTCTAGCAAGAAAAGAAAGAAGACTTATGTATGGAAAATTGAAGACTTAATTACAATGTCCGAGGAGGACTTGATTGAATGAAAATGAAGACTAGAACCTACGAGGTTGGTGTGTGATTCTTTGATTTGCGTCTCTTCGGGCTCTTCAAGAATTCCCAAATTCATTTTGGTTAGAACCTTCTCGGCGGCTTGGGCCCGATTTTCCTCTCGTTTGACAACATGCTTAAAGATTTGTTTTAATGCATTGTTCATTAATGTGTCTGCGTCTTTACCAAGTGAATCATTATTAAGCTGTTTTGATTAGTTAATTTATCATTTGTTAAAGTGGCAATGAGGATACTCGTAAAGGTCGATCATTTATTCAAAGCATAAGGAAGCGCGGTTTATGTTACAAACGCATAATCTTTAGGCGTAAGGCCATCGGACGACTCGAGAGACTTGAACATAAATACGACGGACTCGGGGTCTTTTATTTTTGAAGATAGACTCAGGAGACGGGGTTAGTCCAAGCTTCGTCCCGTCTCTTCGTGGGCCGCTGGTCCGCGTTTGTGAAAGTCACGCCGTTTTTTATGCTGCCACTTGCTCGACCTGTCTCGAACTGCCTTATCTCTGGGGAAGGCTCGATCCATCCCTTGGTGTGCCCCGATTCTGGAAAGGATTGTTGGGGAATAACCGTTCTTGAATTCTTTCTCTCGAATTCTTCATTGCGGAAGCCCCAGGTTCCGTCTTCACGTCCCCATTCATCACGGGAATTTGCAGAGGACTTCTCCACCCTGATTACCCCGTCATTTCTAGGGAAAGGGTTTCCAACTGTGATGGGACCGCAGGGGCGTTCCAACTTTCCCTCTTCGATTAGCCCTTGGACCACTTGTTTTAGCACAAAGCAATTGTCGGTGGTGTGACCGGGGTAGTTGTGAAAAGCGCAATGCTTGCTCATATCCATGTTTAGGTTAGGATTCCTCGGCTGATAATTCTCAAGGGGCTTGAGCATGTTCTGCTTCATCAACGCCTCAAACACTTGGCTTAGAGGCATTCCAAGGTTGTCGAAGTGCGAGAACGCGCGTCCAGGGAGGATTGTTATTTCTCGGGCGCTTGATCGCGGCTTCCTTGGACTCCGTTCCGGATGTAGTGGGCTGCTCAGGCGGCCTCCTTTCCTATGTTTGGAACAGCGTCGAATTTGAGGCCGCCCGGTAGCGGTGGGAAGGAGCAAGAGTGGCCGGTGTCTTTTGTAGGCTCGGCGTCTTTTCGAACTTGGTCCGGCATTGACCATGGCACGAAGGTCGATAGAAGTGGTGGCTAATCAAGGCCCTCAGAGATGGTTTGAGGCAGGAATGGAAGATATCCATTTGCTCTTCTTTGGAAAGCGGATCCATTATCTCGCTAAGCTTCCAATTCCATCTTTTGTAGAACTCGCCAACGGGTTCATCATCCTTTTGCTCGGTGGCTTGCGGATCGTGGCGGTTTGTCTCCCACTCAAGGTTGGCGCGGTACTTCTCTAGGAAGATCTCGCCGATTTGGTCCCACGTGGAGCGGTTTTCGCCTTTACATCGAGGAACCATCTTAGCGCGTGGATTTGAGAGAATCTTGGAAGTGGTCCGCCATACGCTGAGGGTTGCCCCTTTGGCTCTCATACCCGGGACGTAGGTGTCGATGTGGGTTTTGGGCATTCTGTTCCGTCAAACTTTTCCATTTAGGCATCCCGAACTTTGGAGGGAGAGGGACCACTTTGTTCGGATCGGTAGACGGGGAGGAGTCCTTCCGAGAACTAGCTAGCTTGCCTTGCATGTCTTTCATCCGTTCGATCAACCAAGCCATGTGAGGTCGGTGTGCGAGGTGGGTTACCGTTTTCGGGGACGGAAATCGAAGATGGAGGTGGATTGGGCCGATGGGATCGCCATTCGGGAGTCTTGGGGAGGTAGTTGAGTGTATACCAACCCATACCCCAGGGTGTTGAAGTTGAGGCGTGATTGCCAGGTCCGCTAAGGGCTGTGTTTGGGAACTGGGAAACGATTCGTTAGCCCCAATTGGCGAGGCTAGCGGTGGCAAACTTGAGATGTCGGGATATCCGCTCGGGATGCTCGTCCGTAAGAATGGGGACTTCGATTGTGATTGCGAGGCTCGTATAGAGGCAAAGGATTGAATCACAGGGGATCAGAGATACGGCTGCAGGATCTCAGCGGAGCTGACACGTATGTGTACATTGGTAATGAGCTTGATGTGCAGGCAAAAGCCCGGGGACTGAGGCGGGCATGTCGGGCGCTTGGCCCGATGCAGGAGGAGCTTTGGAAGCGAGGCTGCTGCGTTCTTTGGGATCTCGTAGCTTGGCGGAGCGGGACCTGATAGCTTTGAGAAACCGGGAGCCGGTATGTCTTCGTCTTCTATGAGAACAAAGGTTCCATCGGGTTGGGGAACTACTGGCATTTGTTCCTCGAAGACGCAAGGTGTCGACGATCCGGGCTTGCTTTGTTCTTCTTGGCGCTTCTTGATGGCTTCGAAGGCTCGCGGCACCTCCTCCATTGTCTGGAGATTCCTTAGTGGCGGGGTTAGTTTCCCTCACTTGTTATCTGTTGATCCGTCATGGGGAGTATTGGACGGTGCGGACCGTTGGCTGGAAGGGCTATCGGACCTTGTGACCTCAATGCGAAAAGGCGGCTTCAGGGGATTCTCAACCACTCTCGGTTCATTGGAGGGTGACGGGCAAGGTTTAGACACGGGAATGGCCTAACGGGATAGAAGGGGAAAGCTCACGTGGCATGCGGTTTCGTTTCTTTTATTTTACGATTTTTTTTTTTTGTTGTTTTAATTTACTTAAAACAGTATTTTCTCGAGAATCCTAGGTAGGTTGGAAAAGATTGCTCTTCTTTTTCGCAACTATGCTAGATCTCGGGTCGATGGAGACCATACGTGCGGCTATAAGCCCCTCGTTTTGCACCTCGTATTTCGACATCCCGGGGTGGACGGCCCGGGCGAGGTCCTATAGTGCAAGCGGTTTCCACCGGCCTAAAAGAAAAATCGAACCTAAGGACCGAGCTGTCATGTTCGTTTTGATGCGTTAGCCATGTGAATAGTGAACCGAGCCGGCCACCGAGTCAAGATCGGGTCAAGAGTTCGGCATGACCTCTCTTTACCTTGCTTGCGCAAGGGATGCGTGACGTTAGGCGTTAGGCTGGGTCATATCGTCATGGGCGACGTATCAAAGGCGTGATGACATGGTGTCATGCGAGCATGGATGTATATCGGGACGGAACATCGTGCAGGTGTAGCTTCGGAAATCAAGATCGGGTCAAGATTTTAGCATGACCTTTCATCGCTTTGCTTGCGCGAGGATCTTGAGTTCCGAGCCTTGACTCGAGAAAATGGCCGCATGGTATATGTATCCAGCCGTATGACACCTGGACCGGGTAAAAACCAACCGAGTCCGGACAGAGTGTGACTCAAGACTCAAACGTGCGGGGTTGACGCTTGGCTAGGATGGGATGTTTGGAATGATCCCGTGCGCGCCCAAGAGGCCTAGGAAGACCAAACGGACTGCAACCGAGACCACTCCGGGTTAAGGGTTGTAGTGTGCGGTGTATCCGAGGCGGCGGTGCGCATAGTGTGCGGTGTAACCGAGGCGGCCGGTGTGAGTAGAGTGCGGTGTAACCGAGGCGGCGGTGCGCGTAGTGTGCGGTTTCTAAAATTCTTTTACGAGTAAAATAGAAGTTTTTGAAGAATTTTAAATGTACGCATTACGTATATTGATGCATTTTTTTTGTATTTTTATTTTTTTTTTGTAAAATAAAAACGAAGCACGTGCACACACACACAACAGCTTAAAGGAAGGGGTAAAATGAAAGTTTGACCCTCATCATCGTTTTAAAAATCTTTTGTTTTGTTTAAAAGTTTTTAAAACAAAATTTCCCAAATGTGAGTCGCTAACCGAAATTACCCTGGATCCGGCCGCGCGCGGAGCCCCGCATCTCGCGTTCGTCGCTGTTCGGGAAGTCGCCTGATCCGAGAGGCAGACACCGCGCCCCGGCATTCCGGCTTATTCCGTTTTAGCGTTGCGTGTTGGAGGTGTCTCGCCGTTTTGCTTTCGCATTTTGTAGAGTCGCCACGCCGTTTTTATTAAGCCCAAAACATTGAAAAAGGGCATCGGTTTAAAGATAAATTTTAAAGCTGTTTTGTGTGATGAGATTTTGAGTTCGGAGGTCGATGACTCCTCGGGAAGAGAATATTAGAATATTAGAGCTCACCGAGTAGCCTCGTAAACGAGTCTTTCGGATACCCTAATATCCTTTAAATGTTGTGTGTGTGTGTGTGCTTTTAAAAATGCATGCGTATCGGATGTCTACATTGTATGCTATGTATGAAAATGTATTGAAATAGTAGAGGAAGGAAGCCTTACCAATGTTGGTTCGTGTCTGTCTTCCGTGGGGAATGGTGTTTGAGGTCGGAGTAGCGTTCGGTACGGATCGGGATTGCTTCGGGAGATGCGGTTGTCCGCGGACGAGTTTCGGCGTGAGTTGAGGTTGTAGGCTGCGTTCGGGCGAGAGGTTCGGCGTGCGTGGGGATCGTCGGGATCACTCGGGCAGAGTTTCGGCGTGCGTTGTGGTGGCTGGAGTCACTCGGGCAGAGTTTCGGCGTGGTTTGGGATCGTCGGTTTGACTCGGAAAGAGCGGGACACGAGTGGAAAGACCAGCAAGGCCTCGGAGTACCACGAGGGGCCTCGAGTACCTCGAGAGTGCCTCGGGGCAGCGCGGGAGCGTCTCGGGAGCGCTCGGGGAGGCTTCGGAGCACCTCGAGGGGGCTCGGAAGGCCTCGGAAGGATCCGAAGGGGCCGGGAATGCCTCGAAAGGTCTTAGAAGGGGAGCCAGGAGGCTTAGGGAGGAAGAGATAAGTGGGAGGTGTGAAAAAATGAGGAGGGGAAGCCCTCATTTATAGTAGTGGAAAATCGCAAAGAGGTCCGTACGGACCTCTTAGGTAATGATGGATTTCCGGGATTTGAGGGAATCTCGTGGACTTTAAGGGGATTTTCGTAATGATTATGTCTGGTGCAAAGAGGTCCGTACGGACCTTTTGGCATGCAAAGAGGTCCGTACGGACTTTCCATGCTCTTGTGAATGTGATGGCAAGCTAGCTCTCGTCGAGAGCTTTCCAACCATATATGGCACGTCTCAATCGGAGTTCGTATGAAGGAGTTATGACCTCCGGAAGTTTGCCTCTGGTTTTGTCGTATGCTGGGATGGAGAGCGATCCAGATTGGGGTACTTACACCTACCTCATCCCAACACATCGGAGATCGACACTTCTTACCATACAACGCTTCATACGGAGCCATCTCAATACTCGACTGATAACTGTTGTTGTAGGCAAATTCCACTAAAGGTAGATGATCCTCCCATGACAATTGGAAATCCATCACACAAGCCCGTAACATATCCTCAAGTATCTGAATAGTTCTCTCGGACTGGCCGTCGGTTTGAGGATGAAACGCCGTACTAAAACACAATTTAGAACCCAAGGCTTCATGCAATGCTCTCCAAAATCTAGATGTAAACCTCGAATCTCTGTCGGAAACAATACTAACCGAAACCCCGTGAAGTCTCACAATCTCCTTCATATACAACTGAGCTAACTTCTCTAACGAAAACTTGGTTGATACCGGAAGAAAATGAGCCGACTTCGTCAACCGATCCACAATAACCCAAATAGCATCCATCTTCCTCGCGGTAAGAGGCAAACCTGAAACGAAATCCATCGAGATCCCTTCCCATTTCCATTTCGGAATATCCAACGGTTGAAGTAGTCCCGCCGGTCTCTGATGTTCGGCCTTAATCTGTTGACAAGTCAAACACTTAGAAACATAGTCCGCAATTTCCCTCTTCATACCATTCCACCAGTACCCACGCTTCAAGTCTTGATACATTTTGGTACTACCCGGATGAATCGCAAACTTGGACTTATGGCCATCCTCTAAAACACGCTTCTTGATTTCCGGTGTCGAAGGAATGCAAATTCTCCCTTGGAAGGTTAAAATCCCATCTTTATTCAACGCAAATTCCCCGGATTTCCCATCTTGCACTTGATCTAAAATTTTCTTCAACTCCGGATCACCTTGTTGAGCTTCCTTCAAATCTCCATACAATGTAGGAACGGCTCTAACATTCGCAATGATTACCTCACTCTTTAATTCTCGGGAACTCAAAGCTGTCACATACGCCTTTCGGCTAATCGCATCCGCCACTACATTTGCCTTCCCCGGATGATAAGATATTACACAATCAAAATCCTTCAAAAACTCAAGCCATCTTCTTTGCCGGTTATTCAACTCCTTTTGAGTAAATAGGTACTTCAAACTCTTGTGGTCGGTGAAAATCTCAAACTTCGCTCCATAAAGGTAGTGCTTCCACTTATGTAACACAAACACGATAGCCGCCAATTCCATATCATGAGTAGGGTAATTCTGTTCCGCCGGTGATAACTTCCTAGAGGCATACGCAATAACCTTCCCATTTTGCATGAGGACACATCCCAAACCCGCCTTCGAGGCATCACTATAGATCACAAAATTCTCACAACCATCCGGAAGGGTAAGAACAGGAGCCGTCGTCAACCTCTTCTTCAATTCATTAAAACTTTCTTCACACTTGAAATCCCATACAAATGATACATCTTTCCGAGTCAACCTAGTCAATGGAGTAGCAATCCGAGAAAACCCTTCAATGAACCTCCGATAATACCCCGCCAAACCAAGAAAACTACGGACCTCGGTCACAGTCGAAGGTTGCTTCCAATTAACTACGGCTTCAATTTTCGAAGGGTCCACGAAAATTCCCGAACTCGACACAACATGCCCCAAGAAAGAAACCTGCTCAAGCCAAAACTCACACTTGCTGAACTTGGCGTACAACTGCTTCTCACGAAGAACGGACAATACAATCCTCAAATGATTCTCATGCTCTTCCCGGGACTTAGAATAAACAAGGATATCATCTATGAATACCACCACGAAGCTATCGAGATAAGGCTTAAAGACACGGTTCATCATATCCATAAACACGGCTGGAGCATTAGTCAATCCGAACGGCATCACAACAAACTCATAATGACCATATCTAGTTCGGAAAGCTGTTTTAGCAATATCATCCGGCCTAATCTTCAACTGATGGTATCCGCTTCTCAAATCAAGCTTTGAATAGATAACGGAACCTTGGAGTTGGTCAAATAAATCATCTATGTGCGGAAGAGGATACTTATTCTTTATAGTGGCTTGGTTCAACAAACGATAATCTATACATAATCGTAAGGTACCATCCTTCTTCCTAACAAATAGAACCGGTGCTCCCCACGGAGACACACTAGGGCGAATAAAACCCAGGTCTAGCAATTCTTGCAATTGGACCTTCAACTCCTTTAACTCGGCCGGAGCCATTCTATAGGGTGCTTTAGAGATAGGGGCGGTACCGGGTACTAAGTCAATACAAAACTCTACCTCACGATCCGGAGGCATAGAGTACTCACTAGAAAACACATCACTAAACTCATTCACAACCGGAACATGAGCTAACCCGGGCGACTTCTTATTGGAATCTACCACATAAGCTAAGTAACCCGCACACCCCTTAGATAGCATCTTTCTAGCTTTTAAGGCGGAAATAACATGTAAACCGAACATAGATTTATCCGCATCAAATATAAAAGTAGGCACATCAGGCATGGCAAATGAGACTCGTTTTCTACGACAGTCTACCAAAGCATGACACTGACTCAACCAATCCATCCCAAGGATCACATCAAAATCACAGATTGATAATTCGACCAAATCCATCGGCAATACATGCCCACATATAGTCACATCACAACCACGATATATCAAAGAAGATGCAAGGCACTCTCCCATAGGAGTAGAGACCTCCAACACATAAGGCATAGATTCAGGCAAGATATGCAATGAGAATGCAAAATGAGATGCCACAAATGAATGGGAAGACCCGGAATCTATAAGAATGCGGGCCTTAACTCCTGAGACAGGAACTATACATCTAATGACGGCATTAGGATCGACCTCTCCTCGACCCAAGGCAAACACTCGACCTTGGACTCTATCTTTGGGTTTCCCGTCAATATCTCTCTTCACACCACTACCTTGTCCCCCTTGACCACTACCCGAAGCTTGCTTACTCTGCCACTTGGGACAATTCCTCCTGAAATGGCCTGTCGATCCACACTCCAAACACTTGCCTTGCTTGCTCCAACACTTGTCCTCCGAATGCCCTTGCCTCTTGCAATAACCACACGTTGTCCCAAACTGACCGGAAGTCGAACGATTTGTCGGAGCCGCTACATTTCCTCCTCGATTTGCTCCCGGGGTGAATGTCCTTGGTTGCCCTCTGTTCTGTCCCGAACCTTGACCTTGGAATCTGTTTCGGTTTCCACCTTCATTTTTTCCCCGATGCTCCTCTATGTCATTCTCAATCCGATACGCCATGTTCACAGCCGCTTGAAAGTTGGCGAAGTCATGAGTCAAAAGCTGCTTCCGGAACTCCACCCTTAAGCCCTTCACAAACCGGTAGATACGCCTCTCTTCATCAGGTACCAAATGAGGACAATATCGGGCCAACTCCGTAAACTTTGCTGAATACTGTGCTATAGACATTGTCCCTTACTCCAATTTCAGAAACTCAACTTCTTTCTTATCCCTAGTCACCATTGGAACGAAGTGATCCCGGAACTTACGAGTAAAATTTTCCCAAGTCTGCGGTGTCAAATCCCGGTCCCAACCATCCTTCACTACCTGCCACCAGTGCTCCGCGGGTCCTTCCAACTTGAAAACGGCACATCTCACCTTTTCCGCATC
Organism: Adenophora triphylla var. japonica; assembly: GCA_022495995.1. Lineage (NCBI taxonomy): Eukaryota > Viridiplantae > Streptophyta > Magnoliopsida > Asterales > Campanulaceae > Adenophora > Adenophora triphylla. The sequence continues at coordinate 52,941 of JAFEMH010006867.1, read as the reverse complement.
CGAACTCTCCATAGCCAAGAAAATCTTATTCATTGCTTCAAGCCACCTTTCCGCCTTCACCGGATCCGGATCTCCGTTGAAGCTAGGAGGAGACATCTTCACGAACTTCTCTAGACCATGGTGCCCTTGCCTACCTTCGGGTTGTTGTTGCCCCCTACCTTGATTCTGAGCTGTCATATTTTGAAGAAACACTCGGAACATATCCATCATTTCGGCATTCGGATTACCAACATCACCCAAAGCCCGATTCTGATCTCCATCGTTACCCGCCATTAGTACAAACTCCTGCATTAAACACTCGACGTCAGTTATCACACACTCTCACTCAGCTAGACTCTACCCGAGAACTCTAACCGAGCTCTGATACCAACTGTGAGGACCCCGACCCGGAACCTACACGTGTCCCGAGTTGGAGCGTCCTCAAACTAACCCAATTATTCAAAACTTTTTAAAACTTTAATTCAACCTTCACATATAAACATCATTAACATTTTCATTTCAACATAACTCCACTCCTCTCCACATTGGAGGAGGAGTTGACCAACTTTGAAAACCTTTTACCGGTTTAGTTACAAAAGATATTGGTTTTAACGTAGAACAGTAAAGTTTATAATTACAAACTCCCAAAAGGAATTATAACAAAATACTTTCTACGCCAACCTAACGTACCCCGACAATACCCAAAAGCTCACTGCCAACTCCTTTTCGTCCTTACTTGGCCGGTCCGCCTGTCTCGGGATCTAAAAACATTAAAGGGAGGGGGTGAGAATAAATCTCAACAAGCTATTATGAATGCAGCAATATGCCAGATAAATGCAACACATAACAAGTCGCACATAACACATTGGGAAAGCTATAAACACATTCCATTACCTTGGTTTACCTTTTCTCGTCTGAACAGTAGTCGTACAACATTGGGTATAATAATACTCCAATCTTACAGTGAGCTGCTTAAGCAAAACTCACGTCTTATAAGACCCGTTTTTCAGGGAACCAAATAAGACAGTAGCAACTCTGTAAGGCTTTTGGCTCAATACAGATGCTAGACCCCATCACCGTGGCCGCGGGAGGGGACGGCCACGAATATAACATAATCTGATCACATTAGGTCACACTTCCATAATTGATCGTATTATGTTATACCCCCAATGTCAGCTGACTCACACATTATCAAGCACATAATAGATACTTGAATAAAATCCACAAAAAGGGATAACAATATAGCAACATGGTAAAATATACTCATGTCCAACCAATATCATAGTGCAACATTTAATCAATACACTACGCATAATATAAACAATGTATATGACCTCAAGTAAGGCAAGGAAGTATCATCAATCCATCCTACAAGATCATTATACAATAATACCTAGCCTCTTTAAAGGTCTAAGTTAAATCTACCAAGTTGGGATTATAATTGTCTAGTTACCAAACTAGGTTAACTAGCGTTTTCCAAGCAACATTTAAAGTACTTCTCCAATTCCATTTTGATCACTTAAGATGTCATTGTGTAGCCAAAGTATTCTACTTTAATCTAGGTTAGAGATATTTCATTTTGGTTCGAGTTTGATTAGGTATGAACAGCTCTAAAGTTGATACCTTGAAACCAGGCCAGGGCACGACTCGTCCCCCAGGGCACGACTCGTGCCCATGTGACCCCTCTCTGATTCTGGAGTCCCCCAACAAGGCACGACTTCCCTCTATCCAAGTCACGACTCGTGACCAAAATTTGGCCCAGGGCACGACTTGTCCCCCAGGGCACGACTCGTGCCTTAGCCCAGAAACTGGTAAAACAGCAGAAATCAACACTAAAATCCCAAGAAACCCAATTTCCAACCAAATGACTTCTACTTTGTGAACCTAAAGGGCATTTCCAACTTTGGTAACTTCATTCTACTCATTTAACTCCAAGGAATCATGACTCAAACCTAGATCATTATAACTTCCATGAACCATAACATTTCCTCAATCTAAGAGAATTTTCCTTAGCATCAAAGCAAGTAGAACATTCATAACAACATAAATATTCATGAACATTTAAAGAAGAAAAGGGTCATAATAACTCACTTTAGTCAATACAAGATGAAATGAAGCTTTTCTAGGCTTGATCAACTCTTTGAGATGAATTACTCACAAAAGGACACTTGGATTCAAAAATGGACAAGAAATGATCTTGGTAGAAGTTTAAGAAATGGAGGCTTTTATAATTGTTCTTCCATGTAGAAGTGTAAGAGTGAAATGAGAAAAAGGAAGGAGGTGAATAGGGGAAGTATGGGAAGGAAAAAAGGGAAAGCATGGGAGGTAAGGTGTGTGGGTTGACTAATGAGGGGAAGGAGAGTGAATTAGGGAGGATGGTCCCCTCCCCACCTCAACCTATTTCCAAGGCTTTCACCAATTAATTTAATCCTTTAATGAAACCTTTTTATTTCCATTATTTAATCTACTAAATTTAACCTCCTCATACTCTTTATCATATTTATATTTTTTCCTTTAGAACATTAATTTATTTTCCTATCATTTATCCTAATATAATAAATCAAGTATATAAAAATGAACACATAATATTAACAAAAATATTAAAAGCACATAATATGACATTAAAATTAGGGCCTAGGGTTAGGGTCGTTACAAAGACGGTGATAATCTCAGGTACGAGGGATTCCAATAACACGACTATCTTGAGATTTAATTATGACAACAGACCATGTCCTAAATCTCAAAGTAGGTCAAGTCCAGTACTCGTTCTCTAGCAAGTACCCATAAGTGTAATATGCATCTCCATGCATATAATCATCTCCATGATTATCCATTACCAACTTATACTAGTTGTTCACAACAACTAGGGACGCAGTTCAATAAATAAACATGTAAACATATAATGAACCAAATAAACACACTCTATAATAAATGATAAAGATGATACATTACGATTTAAGTTAAACATAACTAAAGCCTAGGGCATTACACCAACAATATCCCACTTGAACTAGGCTCCATCTATGTATCGAATACCCATAGACCTAACATGACCATCATGCTTTGCTTGTGTGAGGGGCTTTGTAAGCGGATCCCCAATGTTATCATCGGTTGATACTCTGCATATCTTAACGTCTCCCCGTTCTATGAACTCTCGAATGAGATGGAAATGTCTAAGTATATGTGTTGGATCGCTGATGTGACCTTGGTTCCTTTGCTTGCGCAATGGCACCATTATTGTCACAATAAAGTTCCACCGGATTAGTGATTACTTGGAACAACTTCCAGATCACTAATGGACTTTTTGATCCAAACTGCCTCCTTAGCTGCATCGGATGCCGCTATATATTCGGCCTCAGTAGTAGAATCGACAATAGTACTCTGCTTGGAACTCTTCCAACATATCGCACCTCCGTTAAGCATAAACACAAATCCCGACTGCGATCGAAAATCATCCTTGTCGGTTTGGAAGCTAGCATCTGTGTAACCTCTTACAACAAGATCTTCTTCCATCCCTCCAAAGACCAAGAACGCATCCTTAGTCCTTCTTAAGTACTTAAGGATCGTCTTGACTGCCATCCAATGGTTCTCACCAGGATCAGATTGCTATCGACTCGTCATGCTCAAAGCATACGAGACGTCGGATCTAGTACAAATCATGGCATACATGATAGATCCAATAGCCGAAGCGTATGTAACTTCATTCATCCTCTTTCGCTCATCAGTTGTCTTAGGACACTGATTCTTGCTAAGAGTAACACCATGACCCATTGGCAAGTTACCTCTCTTAGAATTTTCCATCTTGAATATTCTAAGAACCTTGTCAATGTAAGTACTTTGACTCAAACCAATTATCCTCTTAGATCTATCTCTATAGATCTTGATACCAAGGATGTAAGCGGCTTCACCCATATCTTTCATTGAGAAACACTTCCCTAACCAAGACTTGACAGTCTGAAGTGCAGAAATATCGTTTTCAATGAGTAAGATATCATCGACATACAATAAGAGAAATAATACTGTGCTCCCACTGAATTTCATGTATACACAAGGTTCATCTTCGTTCTTGACAAAACCAAACTCTTTGATTTTCTCGTCGAAACGAAGATTCCAACTCCTAGAAGCTTGCTTCAATTCATATATGGATCTCTGCAACTTACACACCTTGTTAGAATTTCTTGGATCGACAAAACCTTCGGGTTGTGTCATATACACATCCTCGAGTAACTTCCCATTTAGGAAAGACGTTTTGACATCCATTTGCCATATTTCATAGTCATAATACACAGCTATGGCCATCAAAATTCTAACAGACTTAAGTATGACAACAGGCGAAAAGGTTTCATCATAGTCAACACCATGAATCTGCCTATATTCCTTTGCTACAAGCCTAGCCTTGTAAGTATGCACCTTCCCATCCATGTCAGTCTTCTTTTTGAAGACCCACTTGCACCCTATAGTTTTTACACCTTCGGGTGGCTCAATCAAGTTCCAAATTTGATTATCCGACATGGATTGCAATTCGGATTTCATGGCCTCCAACCACTTATTCGAATCAGGAGTGGACATCGCCTCTTGATAGAAAGTGGATTCGTCATTCTCAATGACTTCCACTTCATTACTTTCCGACACGAGAAATCCATATCTCTCGGGTGCGGATCTTAACCTATCCGATCTACGATGGACTTGTGGATCTTGAACCGGTTCCACAACTCCTTGTGGACTTGGTTCAGTCTCTACTATCGGTTCCATGTTATTTTCAGGTTCTTGAATTTCTTCAAGATCAATTTTACTCCCACTAGTTCCTTTATTGAGAAACTGTTTCTCAAGAAAAGTACCATATTGAGTAACAAACACTTTGTTCTCAATGCGGTTGTAAAGGTAATACCCTTTGGTTTTCTTAGGGTAACCAACAAAAATAACTTTGTCAGATTTAGGTGATAACTTATTAGAAACGAGTTTCTTTACATAAGCTTCGCAACCCCAAATCTTCATGAAAGACAAACTAGGTTTTCTTTCACGCCACATCTCATGTGGGGTCTTAGGAGCCGATTTAGTAGGGACTCTGTTTAGTGTGAACGCAACAGTCTCTAATGCATGTTCCCAAAAGGAAATAAGAAGGTCAACTTGACTCATCATCGAACGAATCATATCTAATAAGGTTTCATTCCTTCTCTCAGAAACACCATTCCATTGTGGTGTTCCGGGTGGAGTCAACTCTGAAACAATTCCACAGTTTTTGAGATGATTGTCAAACTCTTGGCTTAAATATTCTCCACCACGATCAGATCGAAGTGCTTTAATAGTTTTGCCAAGTTGATTTTGTAATTCATTTTGAAGTGTTCTAAACATCTCAAACGATTCACTTTTTGACTTCATCAGATAGACATAGCCATATCTAGATAAGTCATCGGTGAATGTAATGAAATACCAAAATCCTCCCCTAGCAATGTGGCTCATTGGTCCGCATACATCAATATGTATTAGTCCTAACAAGTCACTAGCCCTTTTACTACTCTTAGTGTAGGGTGGTTTGTTCATTTTTTCCAATAAACAAGAATCGCATATCTCATATGATTTATAATCATGTGAGTCTAACAAACCATCCTTATGGAGTTTAGAGATGCATTTCTCATTTATATGATCAAGCCGGCAATGCCACATGAACGTGTTGTTCACATCATTCGATTTAGACTTCTTGTCCACATGATAAACATTTTCAACATTATTTTGTTTCTCATCAACATCAAGAACATAAAGATCATTAAATGAATTTGCAATACCATAAAGCATATCATTTAAATAAATATAAAACTTCTTATTCACAATAAGAAAATTATATCCCTCATTATCCAAACAAGAAACGAAAATAATATTTCTACTCAAATCAGGAACATAGTAACAATTGTTCAAAACAAGTACTAAGCCACTAGGTAAAGTTATATCATATGTTCCTACGGCTAATGCATCAACTCTTGCTCCATTCCCAACACATAGGTCAACTTCACCTTGTTTGAGCAGCTTCCTATTCCTTAGTCCCTGCACATTTAAACAAATGTGAGATCCACATTCGGTATCTAATACCCATGAACTAGAAATAGAAAGGAAAATATCTATCATATATATACCTAAATCAGAAGCAATCGTATTGCCCTTCTTCGCCTTTAGGCCTTCCTTGTAAGCCTTGCAATTACGCTTCCAATGACCAACCTCTTGGCAATGGTAGCAAATCGCATCCTTTTGAGATGCCTTGGGAACCTCTCCGGCAACTGCAAATTTTGCCTTAGGTTTAGCAACACTTGCTTTACCTTTGCCATCTTTCTTGAACAATTTACCTTTATTAACACATTGTCGATTCGTGGTGGGCTTGTTGTAGCGGAAAGTACTTTCCTTCTTTTTACTTTTGAGGAAGTCATCAATCCTAATTCCGGACTCGTGGAGTTCATTGAAACTAGGAAAGTAGTTACCGGCGAGCTTCTCTTGAAATTCATCACGGAGACATTGAAGAAAGATGTGGATTTGCTCTTTGATAGTAGGCCTTTCAACAATTTCAGTGAGTTTGAGTCTCCATCTTCTAGCAAATTCAGCAAAAGACTCATTGGCATGTTGCTTGGTTTGTTCAAGATCCCTCCTAGTAGGGCGGTAGGTGGAGTTATCTTCAAACTGCCTTTGGAAGACTAAACATGCAGATGACCAATCAAGCCTTGTAGTCGTAGGAAGAGACATGTAACAATCCCTTGCAGCACCCTCCAAGGTTTGAGGAAAGCATTGGGCCAAGATTGTGTTATCAACGCCCATTGGAAGCATGGCCCAAGTGTAGGTCTCAACATGAGCTCGAGGACAGGTAGTACCATTGAACTTGGCAATATCGGGTGTCTTGTACTTGCGAGAAAACTTGGTGATGGATTGTTAAAGAGCATCGGGATCAAATGAAACGAATGACCCTTTTGAAGTATCAAGGGTTGCAAGTTTCTTCTCGAGGTAGTTCTTAGTAACATGGTCACCAAGTTTAGTAGTTTCTCCACTGCCTTCTTTTTTGTTCTTAGTACTCTTGGAGACATGTTCCTCATCATCGGAGGAGGATGAGGAAGAGGAGGAATCAGATTCTTCCTTTTTCTTGCTCGACTTCTTGCGTTTCTTATTCTGTTTGGTATAGGATTCCTCTTCATCGGAGGAGGATTCCACTTTCTGCTTTTGCTTTCTGCCTTTCTTGACTTTCATGTCGTTGAGCTCTTTCATGAGGGCGTCCATTTGGGCGTTTTGCTCATCAATTTGCTTACTTTGTTCATCCAACCTAAGCATGTCTTCGATGAGTTGGGCCTTGGCTTCGTTGAATTCGGCCTCGGTGGTAGGAGGAGAAGCAGACATCGTGTCGAGCTTTGGCGAAGAACCTAGACATGTAGCAACCGTGTTAAACCATGATTGGGTCCCAACAAGTCGAATGAATAAGGTGAATGAAGGCTTGAAGGTTTGAAGATTTTGGCCAAAACACGAAAAGATCGAACACTTATCTCGCACGGGACAAGTAGTCTCGCGCGAGACAACGCCATGGAAAATCACAATTTTTTAATCCTAATTTTGGGCAGACGAAAAATCCGTTTGGGGGTTTCTAATATTCATAATCCAAGCCTAGGGACCTAAGGGTCGGAGTAATCTCAAGTAACATCAAGTTTTGTGCAATAATTTTGGTGAAAATTTTTCTCTTTTTAGGGGCAAATCCGAAGGGACAATTATAGGGACATTTTCGAATGGACAATTCCGAAGCGACAATTTTTTGATTTCTTTTCCATGGATTATTGCACATAACAAGATCTTGACAAGGGATTACAAGGACTCCAAGATCAAACCGACCGATCACGGAGTGTCTTAAAAAGTCAATCTACATGATATGTGGCGATGCAGGGCTGGAAGGCTAGGCTCCCCGCGATATGACAATCTAGATGGATTGAATACGCGGAGTGGAATGATCCAACTTCGGAGAGACCGGCGACTAGGTGGTTACCGTCATCCGTCCTTAGTGTGGGTCCCGGGTTTATCAAGGGTATGTAGTGCAATGACAGTTATAATATGAGTGCGCGTGTGTGAGAGTCAGTCTAGGTGATAGAGTAAAATAGAAATTTTTTTTTTTTTGAAAACTAAAAGAAAACAGATAGTGGCCGCACCAAGTGGTTGTCTACGTTTCTCCCAAATTAGGAAGACTCAGGCCGTCGTAGTTTCACTTAAAGAGAGAGAGAGAGCGAGAGAATAAATAAACTAATTTATTACAAAGCCCGAGTCAACCGATGACCGGTAAAAAATTAAAATAATTCAATCTCACGCAGTTATATAGTTCAAGTAATTAAAATTAATCTACCTTGCAAAATAAAGTTAGCACAAGCAAAATAATAATAATAATTTATTTTGATTTTTCTGAAATTTTTTTTGAAAATTTCTGAAACTGAAACTGTTTTTTGATTTTTGTTTTGTTTTGTTTTTATTTTATTTATTTATTTTTCATTTTTTTTTTTTTTAAGGTCAAACTTTAAAAAGAAAATTCAACCAAGAAAAAGCAAAAGTCCTAGGTCAATGTCACGGCTGACTTCTTTTTTTTTTTTGATTTGTAAGGTTAACCTTTTAAAATAAAGAAAGGTCAAACACCCTAATACCTTTTTTCAATGCCGCCGCCAGAACGGGTTGGAACTTTTGTTTTCAAACCGAGTACTAATCTCGCGCGAGATTAGTATATCTCGCGCGAGATTAATATATCTACTATTCGGAAAGTTTTTTTTTTGTTTTTTTGATAAAAACAGTGCAAAAAAATTTCAAGAAATCAAGAAAAATCAAATTTTTGCAGAAAAATAAAAAGATTAATAATTCTCAATTGTACGCAAGTCTAACCCTCTTAATTAATTGTCCCCAGCGGAGTCGCCACTGTAGCGATGCGTGAATTTTTAACATCTTTGAGTCGCCACTTATTATTTATTTAGGAAAACAATAAAAAAAATCTTTTTGATTTTAAAGAGATTTGAGGGTTCAGGGGTTAAGTTATGGAATAGGAAGGTCGAGGAGCACCCATTCCACCCAATCCAAAGATCGATATTGCCAATTGAGTATTATCAATCTTTTTAATTTAACAATAATTAAAGAAGAACAAGTAAACCCTAATCAATTTCTTGATTAGGAATGTCGGATTGTATGCTTCGAGATCGCCTTCATCGATTGAAGGGACTCTAGGCTAATCATTTTTATGGGATTACACCACTCTAAAAGTCAATAGAGAGAGATTGAGAAAAAGAGAGTAAAAGTATGGGAATTTACCTAGCGTTTAGGGAGTATTTGATTTAGAACGTGGTTCTAAGGTGTCGTCTCGGTCGAGAATTGATTCGGGCAGAGTTTTGACTCAATATGAGAGTCAAATCTTGATGCGGACAGAGCTTCGCCTCAATCCTTGATTCGGGTTTTGATGATTGTTGATCAACAAGATTGACAAACAAACTTTAGGTGATTTTAGGGTGATTTTGTAGGAATCTTTCAGGGAGAGAAATCAACAAAATGTGTGTGTTGTGTGTTTTCGATCGTGGATCGGGGACCTCTCAATCTAAAACTGTTAGGGTGAAATACTGAAAGTCATCAGGTATTTATAGGAGTTTAAGAGGTAAAGGTGGAGAGGTAAAACACTCCTAGGAAGGTTCCAGAACTCAGATATGATTGGAGAATCGAATGGGATAAGATTTTATCTAGAAAAGAGATTGAAACGGAGAAGGAGAGTGATTCTGCACATCCTGTCGAGGAGTTGTCTCGCGCGAGACACGTATGTCTTGTGCGAGACAACTAGTCGGTTGACTATTTTGTCCTCTTCAGTTGTTCCGTTAGTCAGTTAGGTCCAAAACTAACGAGGTTAGTTAGAAACTTAACGAAACATGATGAAACTGATATGCTTTCATCAAAACATAAAAGAGAGACGAAGAGTAGTGTAATCATGAATTATTGGTTCAGAATGGGGTTTCTACAGCTGCCAAGAATTACCAATCTTCAAACACTCAAGTTCAAGACATTCAATTCAAGTCCCCACATTCACTAGACATCTCTGTAGGACATACACTGAGCACCTTCAATCAATTCATGTTGTGCTCCTCAACAAGACTATTAATGGAACACATTGATTGAATCACACACACACCCTAGAGAAATCAGCTCAACTTGTGAGCACATCTCTAGAAAACACTTGGTCTTTATTGTAGCACGATCCATTAGTGGTCACTTTACTTTTAGCAGCCTTCAATCATTGGGCTTGCAATTTGTAATAGTTAGGAATCATTAATAGTAGTGCACCTTCACAAATCCAAGTTCTGACCAAACTTGGTAGAGGACGTAGCAGTTATTTAATACTGTGAACCTCTTTAAACAGCGTGTCATTTATTGTTGTGTTTATTTATTGTTTGTGTTGTTGTAACCGGTTGATAATCTCTCAATTGGTCACAACCGATTGATTCTTGTTACTGCTTATTTGTTTGCCGTACTTGAAAAGAAAAGTTATCCAATTGCATGAAATATTAACTTACCTTTTGAAACTCTTTACCTAACCGTTTAAGAAACACTCTAACCGACATTTTCATTCTGATGTGCAAACTTGTCACATCGGTTAGCTAGAGTAGTGAATCAACATTTTCAAAAGATCTCAAGAATTTCTTGAAAAAGTTTTAACAGGCTATTTACCCCCCCCCCTCTAGCCTGATTCCTACCATTTGGGACCTAACAGTGTCAAAGTCAGCTGCAATTAAATAAAAGCTCAGTCCCCCAAAAGGGGCCAGGACCAGAGCTAGCAAAAAATTACAAGTTAGAACTTAGAATGCCTCCCAAAAACTGGGCCAAGGCATCAACATTCACAAAACAAAAACAAAGATTGTTTGGGCCTTGTTCATTACATAACCATTCAAATTAAAATCAAGTGGCAGGATCGGTTTCAACTTGACCGCTTGTAGTAGCTCGATCATCCAAATTTTCTTCCTGCTGTTGGAGATCAATGGATTTACCCGACTCGGAAAAACCATTCCGGGGAGTAACACCTTCAGACGCCAACTCGTCTGGTTCCTCCAGCTCCTCCAAAAGAGTATTGAAATTGAGGTTCTCAACAGGAGGAGGGACCCAAGGCTCTGCAAATATATCCTCATCATCCTGAGCTATGGTGGCCAAGTCATTGTCATTATATGGCACCAGGTGGTGGCCTCCACGAGCTGCCGCATTGTATGGATCCTCAGAGGCCCATTTGGCGAGCTTCTCAATAGATATGTCGAAGGAGGGATCCACTACAATGCGACGAGCCATATGGCTCCGACCTACATCGAAGAACGACCTAGCCTTCTCAGTGACATAGTCGTGGCATTCGTCGCTCTCTTTGTAGGCCCTCACTGCCTCCTTGCCAGCAGCTTCCTTGGCAGCATCCACAACAACTGTTAGCTCGATCTCCCATTGTTGGCGAGCAGCCTTCAGGTCGTCAATTTGTTTATTTAGCATCTGAGTGTTCTCTTCCATCGTTTGGGTCGCCACTTCCAGGTCATGGTCGACCTTCTCCTTGTCTACCTTAAGGGCAGCCAGCTCCTTTTGGACCTTTCCAAGCTTGCCCCAAGTCTCCTCCTTATCCTTCAGGGCAGTATCCTTCACCAGCTTCAAAGTTTCATAGGTTGAGTCCAAATCAGAGTGCTCCTCATTCAACTTGGCGTGATCCTCCTCCAGCTTTTTCAGCTCATCGGTTTTACGAGCCAACATGGGCTTGGCCAGCTTTTCTTGCTCTTCAGCAGTCTTCCAATAGCTCGTAACTGCTTCAATCATAGTGAGAGACTGCAACGCCGAGTAAACAAAGGGGATCAGATCGACCAAGATTGGGTTAAAGGAGATTAGACGAGTAAAAGAGGAAAGCGATAACGACATAAAAAACTACAAGTATTACCTCGGAGTGAACCAGTCCAGATATAGCTCGGAATGTCTCAGCAGTCAAACCTTTATTAGTGAATTTCTTGACCAAGTCCTGGTCAGCAGCTCTCCTCACGATCACCTGGACATACTCGAGCTCAGGATACTCCCTCACAGAGCTGTCTACTCCAGTAAGTGGCAGAACGTCACTCAGCTTGTCCACTCGAGCTTGAACAAGATCGGAATACGAAACCTGGAGAGAGGGAGACAAGGAACCACTAGCAGATGCATCTACCTGTTTAGGCGGCGGGTTAAGTTTGTATTTCTTGGTCTTGATTTTCTTGCTGAGGGGGGCGTCGTCGTCTTCTTCCTCCTCTTTATCAATATCAATAGTAGGCGAGCTAGCCTTGGACTTGGCATTAGTTTTGACTTGAAGAACCACTTTCCTTGGCTCCTCGGTGTGATCAGTCGTTTCGACCTCAGCAACATTGGCCTCTTGTGCCCCTCGGGCATCATCCCCAGCTCGCTCTTCCTCAAATTGCTCGAGCTCGTCTTCAATAGGAATAAGTGTGGCAGCCTCCTGGTCAACCAGTTTCAAAAGCTCTTGGCGCTTGGCCCCTTCTCTCTCGCGACTCTCTCGGGCATTAGCAGCCCCGCAGCTTTTCTTGCTTTTCCTTATATCAATGACCCGCCCCATGTTAGTTTCTTGTTCAGGAGTCAGAACTGCATAAGACCAAGATAACAAAGGGTTAGATCGACAAAGAAAAGTTCTACATACGAGCTACGAGTTCTATGTACAAGCAAGATATGTACGAGTTGCAGGTTCCACATACGAGTAAACTATTTACGAGCTAAGAGTTGCACATACAATTCAAACATGTTCTATGTACGAGCTAAAAGTTCTACATACGAGCAAGCAATTGACAAGTTAAGAGAAAAAGACGAGTAAACTTTTACCACCAAAATGGTCCACTTTGAACCTACAGTGGTCTGCCTCTCCTTTGCAGTAGTGACATTCTCTCTCGAATCTAAATTGACCCCCCTCATGGGTAACCCAATCAGGGTACCTTATGCATTTAACAATGGGGACCAGAGGCACCACATCCCCATCACCAATCATCATCCCAGCTTGGATGTAATAGTTCTTGGTAGTTCCCAGAATATCCCAACTGATGGGTCCCTTATCAGCCACCTCGACCAACTTCTTATACAGCTCGCTGCACCAGTACGGCTCACAATAATCCTCCTCTCTCACAACCTTGGATTCAGTGTTGGGCAAGGGGAACTCCCATCCTCTCCTACTCTCCACCACCATGACATGAGCATTCATGCCACTCACCTTATTGGGAAGGTTAACAAACAATTTGGGGGAATTTGGCTTGGAGGTGGTGCTAATCCCTGAGTCGACCTTATCAGTCTTGACACTAAAGAATTCCCTAAACACTCTCATACAGGGCTTGTACCCAAGAAAGCGACACACCATGACAAAGCATACCAAGACTCTACAAGTGTTGGCTCCCAGTTGGAGAGGTAGGGCGTCCATACACTCCAAAAACTCATTTATGAAGGGATCTAATGGCAACCTCAGGCCAGCCTCGAATTGGCCATAGAAGAAGGCCACCCTAGTAGGATCTTTACTGAAGGTATCACCAAACAATTTCATAAATTCTTTCTTGTTGAAGTGGGTCACAGTGAATTCCTTGCTATCCACCTCACAGAAGTCGTACACCATATCTATTCGAGATTGAGAGTTCTTCTTCCCTCGAAGCGGCCTAGGAGGCACGTAGCCCCTTTCATTCCTCCCAGGTACAACGGAGGACTCGAAGGCGTCCACAATTTGAGGACTTGAAGAAGTCGAAGCTGTAACTCCCCCTTGAGCTGCCATATCTGTACAAGAAGAAGAGGAAATAGGGGAATCGGTCCTATATGCAGCTTCAAGGGACCTAAGGGACATACTATGGGGCGACCTAGATTCCCCCAGAAATCCTTTTCTATTCCTAAGGAAGGAGGGTTTGTTAGGACCTCGTACGTAGAACAGAGCTATGTGGTTAAGCAGCTCATGGAAAAGGTTAAAGGAGACAACTCTTGGGTCGTTTGTCTCTAAAGCACCTAGGGTTTCTCCTACATGCAAGCCTAATTCATTAAAACGTAAACCCCACCGGGTCAAAATTGAGGAGCACTCATCAACAGTAATCTCTCTCCATACTCCGTTCAAGTGTTTATATACTCTACGATTGACATTGCAGTAGCCATACCAAGCTCCAGGTTCACTACTAAAGGTTCTAGCCATGGCAGAAATCAAAGGAAAATTAAAAAATAAACAGAAAATCAAGGAAATCGAAGAATACCTTAAATTGAGTTGGAGACGAAGGTCGGGCGAACAAGAAAAAGAACAAAGGGCACCGGAAATCAAGAACTTCGCCTTATTTGTTGAGGAAAATATACGCCTGAGGTAGGAAGCTTCGTCAAATCCAAGAGGGAAGGGGTTTTTCTTTCTCCAAATCCTTACTGAAACGGAAAGTGAAGGGTTTTCAAATGGTTAATTCACTCTTAAATCCCGGGCGGTTTTCGAGGCAGTAATGATTACAAAAATATGGCGCTTTCAATGATTCAACCGTCCAACAGCCAACGGCCATGATTGAGCCACGTCACCTTTGGTCGACCCAACATCAACTCCAGCATCGACTTACGATCTACTTCAAGCTTCATCAAAATTTCTTATAACTTCCTGGTCGATAAAGTCCACTCAGAAAGCTGGGGGCCACTGAAAAGAATAAAAGTGACGAGCTAGGCCCAGCGAGTAAAGCCCAGTCATCTACCTATTATTGCCACCACGTCCTCAGTGGGCTAGGCCCAATTGTTGCTAGGCTCAAGACCCATCAACATGATCGGTCGACCTAAGCTCATTGTCCGGCCTACGAGGTCCCGACCTAGCTTGGTCCGACTTAACGATCCAGATGTTATTCTGGTACGGTCAAGCCCTATCCATCAGTCAGGTCGACCTAGACCCAACGGGCGACCTCGACCTACATCGTTACGTCGACCTACAGAGTCCTGGCGTACTTACAATTCTTTGTGTAACAAGACTCCCTACAAATCAGGAGTTATTTATGGATAAGATCGCTAATCACGTATCTGTTCCACAATTTATGGGATTTCATGCAATCCTACCATAAATACAATTCTCATCAACAACTATAAATACAAGGCAACATCAACCGTTCAAAGGTAATTGCTCTTTGTTATTTTGTATACATCTGTTCATTATAATATTTGAGCTCTCATACACCATACTTACTCTCACGCCCGAGGGTCTTCGCCGGAGACCATTTCGGCCAGTCGTGGGTTCTGTGTTTCAGGTCAAGGAGCCAAGTGATTAATCTTGCTGATTGGACGGATATTGATAAGCACGATTCTTGCGACATCAATTATGAATAGTATTTAGATTAATATATTAATAAACATTTTCATAATAATATTATGTAGATAATTAATTTTTCATATATTTTTTCAAAATCAAAATAATATACTCCCTCCTCCCATCAAAACTGATACTTATTTCCTTTTTGGTCCGTCCCACCAAAACTGATACGACCCAAAATAGCAAAGGAATCTTCACTATTTACTCCATTCATTCTCTCTCCTATTTCACTTTTACACTCACAACATTCTTTCTCCTAACTATTCCTCTCACTCATTCTCTCTTCTATTTAATTCTTCATACTCACAACATTTTATTTCACTTTTTCTCTCACTTACTTTTCCTTAATCACCGTGTCCAAAAATTTGGTATCAATGTTGATGGGACGGAGGGAGTATTTATTATAGAGTATTTAAAGCGTAGGTATACATAATAATTATGATGGGTGCAAAGAGTCGGTCAATCCTCTTTCCTGTACTGAGTAGGTTTCCGAGGAAGAACGCGCCGGAGCTGATGCCGGGGCCGACAATGGAGATGGACTTGCCGGTGGAGCCACAGTCATTGAAGAAGCTCAGTTTCAAAATCCTAAAGCGTTCTCTCGATCTCTTCTCCCCTCTTCACTCTCAACTCCCTCCTCCAGACCCTGAAAGGTTTGTCAATTTTCCCAATATTTTGCTAATAATTCTCGATGATTTTAGCTTTAATTCGCTGTTTCAATTCCAAAGTTTCTTACTTTGACATTTTGTGATTCTTGATTTGCTGTTTTTGGATTGCAGCAAGAAGATTCGGTTGAGCCATAAGGTTAGTCAGTTATTGTCAATATGTGTGTGTTGTTGACAAATCAAACCTATAATTGATTGTTTGGGATTATCAAATACTCCCTCTACCTCAGAATATATGTCTTTTTTATAATTGTATGAAAGAATTTTGAACAATAATTTTAGGTAGATTTAATTACTTTAATGAAAATTTTAAAATTGTTATTGATAGTATTTATAATGGCGTATCAATAATAAGTTTTATATTTTTATTAGGATAATTAAATTAACTTAACAAGTTACTTCATACTAACATAAAAAAAAGTGTGACATTCACTCCGGGACACATGGAGTAGGAGTGTGTGTGTGTGTGTGCATCTGACAATTTAGATAGGGACTGTGAGTTATTAAACGTGTGTGTATGGGTGGTATGAGGGAAAGACAGACATGTTTCTTGAGAAGGGTCTCATGGGTTATTAAACAGGTCTATATTTGTGCGTAGTGCGTTCTGTGTAACAATTTCGACACCTATTTTTCTAATTTGTACAGTTATGATGACTACTTGGTTATAATTGTGGTGCTAATTTTTTTTTCTTTCCCCGGCTCTTTTTGGTGCTGAAGCTAAGTTTGGAGTATGGTGGGATCAAGAGCATAACAAAGCCTCCTACCCAGTCTAAAGCAGTTGATCAAGCTACACTAACTTCTACCCCTTCGAATGCCCTTGCACTTCCAGGTACTTGTTAAGTTTTTTTTTTCTTGTTTACAAGATGCATTTTGATTTATTATCTAGTTTTCTAATTATGTAGATGAGAATGAGAGACCTAAGTATGTTTTTCTTGGTTAAGTATGTCATTTGGTACTGTAGATGAAGGCAGCCCTATTTGTGAATTAGGATGCTGGAAAGAATATACAAGGTGGCTTGTAATTAGTACTTGTAGACCGGATGGTTGGGAGTTAGTTTAGGAGGGTGCGGAGCCAGAGATTTTATAAATGGGGGCAAGATATTTTGATTATGAAATATTATAATCCTTTAACTAAATTTAGTTAAAGGGGGGGGGGATTTTTTTTAATATAGTGCTATTTTTCTTAGTACAAAAGGGGTCAATACATTAAGTTTAAAGGTAGAATATTGCTTGTGGATAAAAGGAATTAATGGAGTTTTCCTCCAGTTCTTGTATATGTTGCAATTCGATGATATCTTGAAATCTCACTTATGGTTAGTCCTGTGAAAGGTATCTCAACAGGTTTTAGCCTAACTTGACTTTAAGGTGCGGTCAGTATAATGTATATGTGATGACTAAAGCACATTCCGTCAACCAGAAAGTATATTCTCACTTGATAGATCATAGATTAAGCAAGATACTAAAGAAGTAATGTATGAATAAAGAGTTGGAAAGAAAAATATCAGTTCTATACGTTTGTTTTTGTGAGCCTAGAGCAGCAGAACTATCTTTTGATTCAAATTTGGATTTGATGTGCAGGGCCTGAAAATTCGAGAGATCCTCACAAGACTGGCTCTCAAACTGATTTAGTTGTTGCTCCCTCCATCCAACTTCAGGCCAGTGAGCATTTCGCTCTAAATCAAAACTCTTGTTCACTGTATATTGGCCTTTAAGAATGTCTACTTGTTCATGACTCCTGACTGCTCATGGACAGATGGCACTTATATAATTTTTCATTCCATTTTGATTTTCATGCCTGCATTCCGTTTCTGCTTACCCGCAAGCACATTTTTTTAACTATGCTTTATATTTTTTACAGTGTTGATTCTAGTTCAACCGGCGTAAGATGTAGCTTATTCCTGCTCGTGGTTCATCTGAAAGGTTTTGGGAACTTCCTCTTCTCTGCACTTTTTGCGTGTACTTGGTTTAGTTTTCCCTGCGGTTTTGTTTTACATGGTGCAACACTTCAATAATCCTTTATTGGTTTGAATTGCTCGTTTATAAACTTTTTTTTTGGCAAGTAATAACACTCATGTCTTCTTAGCTTTCACAATTTTTATTTTTTACATTTTTATATTTTACCACCTCTCCACTTCTTCATTGTTTTCTCACTTCTTTATTGAACTGACCATACGTCGATTCATGTTAGCCAACCCCAAATCATTTTGGGACCAAGGCTTAGTTGTTGTTGTTGCATTCTGGTGTTTGCTGCATGATTCATACGTACATCAGAAAACATTGTGGTGTTGCTTCTTAGGATGGATAAACTGTCCATCAAGGCATCTAATCATTTTTCATTGTTTCATTGTCAATGAATTTGATTTCATTATATTCATAAATAAATTGAGCTTAGAATTAAATACGAGTCTGAAGCATATTTTATTCTGATTTGTTAAACAGTTGTTATGTAAACTGTGTCGAACCACTTCCTTTTATCGTTCAGTGACGTAGAATTTCCAAAGAAATGCCACTTATATTACAAACTATATTATGATGCATTCACCATCCATGTTAGATGTGATTGTTTCCGTCTTAAACACAATCTGCTGTCTTGTCTTCAGAAATCACTCAACTTCAGCTCTTATGGAGAGAATACCAAGTAGGTGGCCACGTCCTGTGTGGCGTGCTCCATGGAAAAACTACAGGGTACGAAGCTTATTTTTGTTTGCAGAGTCTATTACGTAATGGGATCTCTACATGCTTCTCATAGACTATTTGTCCTTCATTCTGAAAATGCTCTTTACTATCTATACTCCATCCCAAAATGGTATTCCTACTTTTTTTGTCTTCACACAAAGGTACTTTGAGCAATAATTACAGGTTGATTTAATTATCTTAACGAAATTCTTAAGTGAATTTTACCCATAAATTCTTTTTGGGATAAATCACTTCCCCTCAAGTTCCTCATTAATTTAAATGCCCCATAAGTTCTTATGCAGTATTATATTATACTGTATTCTATATGCAGTATTTAAAAATTATGATACAACATCCTCAACGGTCGCCGATTGTCGGCGCCACTTGTCAACATCAATGTTATATTATACGAGTATGCATTATTATTACAGAATAATACAACATGATAATACAATATGAAAAGGAACTTATGGGGCATTATGAAACTTTTTTAGAACTTATGGGGCATTATCCTAATTTAAAAACTTGTTATTGATGCCCCATTATAAATACTATCAATAACAATTTTTATATGTTCATTCGGATAATTAAATCTACCTAAAATTATTATTCAAATTACCTTTGCGTTAACGACGAAAGAAGTAGGAAGATCATTTCAGGATGGAGGGAATATTTGTTTATTAAGCTCAACGATTTGTTTCATTGATGGAATATATGCTTAGAAACTCCTTGTGGACCTCTTTATAGCTTCTTTGCAGGATGTGATTATGTCCACGTTTCTTTTGCTGCATCAAACATACAGAACATGCACTGCCTCATCATCAACCCTGCAAATGTGTTAATGTTGATCTGCTTGGATATATTATATACATCATATTGTATATGATAAAGAGAGTAGCAAGAGTAGCTAGCTGTAAATATTATTTCACGAGTCATGCCTACAACATTTATGCATGAATATGTCAATTTTGCCCGTGAAGATTTTATCCGGATTTATTAATTTTACACATTTTATGTTAACATCCGCAAAGTAGCTTGCCAAATTCCTCGGTGGTAGAATCATATTAATCTCATAAGTTAATATGTTCTTTTGCAATGCACCGATACCAGTTAAATCTTCGTTCTTATTTATACTTGGTTCGAAATGAGCTTATGCATTGAGTTTTCCCCCTTTTGGCCTGATTTCTTTTATATCTCAAATGTCAACTTCTACAGGCGATCAGTGGCCATTTGGGATGGGTAAGATCGATTGCATTTGATCCAAGCAACAATTGGTTCTGTACAGGGTCTGCTGATCGCACAATCAAGGTAATAATTTTAAATACAATGTACATGATACAAGTAGTACATATTTCTTGCTATCCGTTATTTTTTAAAAATATATTAGATCATTATTAGTCTTATGTATTGTTGTTTTTTTACCAAATTTGTCCTTCATCGCTATTGTACGAGTTCCACTAGATTCTCGTGTACTACGCGCCACTTCAAATCAGCTGAAATCAGGATTTGAAGGGTTGGTCTCAGTGAATGAACTTGATTAACATCCTACTGTTTATTTGGCTAAGAATATGGAGGGAAAAAACCATTTTAGAGGGGCAGGGCAAAAAAAGATATGAGTTTCAAGTCACTTACAAGAGATAAATAAGAATCTCGAATATATATGTATCTTATTCAAGAATTGATTATGACGGTGGCAGTATGACTTATAATATTAATTTAAAGGGGTTATTACCGTCTAAATCCTCCGCCTTAAGTGAAACTACCTTTTAGAACAAACATTTTGAAAATGGACCAACTAGTCTAGTGTTTAGTATCAATATTACCATAGGATCCAGAAGCCATTTAAACTTTACCTAAATGACAACACTACCCTTTAATCCCAAATAAAGCCCACCCTCCCCTCTCCCCCCACACAGACACACACACTCTCTCTCTCTACTTTCTCCGGCGACCCCCTCCCTTCCCCACCTCCGGAGACCCCTTCCTTTTCCACCTCTCCTCTGGCGACATTCTCCAACTCTCATTGTCATCAAACAACACACATAGTCACACACACATACTCTTTTCTCTCTCTCTCTCTCTCTCTCTCTCTCTCTCTCTCTTCCTACTCTCAACCATCTCTGGTCACTCCTCTCCATATTTCCATGTTGTCGAATTTTGTGGCGGCCGATCTGGAAGAACAAAGCCGACGTATTCTTTCATCCTGTAATGCTCGTCGCCATTTTAGGGCACCGTACCCGTGTCGACACAACACGTCACGGATACGGACACGGGAAATGTGTCGGACGTGGATATGCTAGGAAAAAGCGGACTCGGCACTTACCTCAGAAATTGGCTCGATTGCTGAGGTTGTCGAGGTCGGCGTCGTCAATCGGTTCGCCCGTTGATCGGTAAAGGTTGTTGGGGTCATCGATTTATGATGGTCGACATTTGAGGATCTAAAGATAGATAGAGAGAAATTGAGGTCTCCTCGATCTACTCGATCTAAAGATAGATAGAGAGAAATTCATGGGAATGCAGAAGAGAGAGAAAAGAGAAAAATGTAAAAGAGAAAATGAGGGGGCGGAGAGGAGAGAGAAATTTCACAAACAGACAGAAATTAAATGGTTTCATGAGTGGTTGGGATTGGATACAACTGCTATCCACAAGTTTGATTGTGCACATTTTAAAAAATTAATTTTTTTTTGTTATTGTATTTTTAATTGGGTACTCATTTTAAATGTATTGGACACGTGGTAATTGTTGTATTACTAATCGCCCCATAATAAATCACATTTTAGTAATTGGATTATTTTTTTATACATCATTTATATGCCGAGTCCATAATCAGAATTTGGACCCTTCTAATCCGTGTCCCCGAGTACGTAATTTTGAGATTTGAAGTATCCGACACTCGGATCCGTACCCGTGTTGGACACTTGTACTCGAGTCCGAGCATCATAGCTTTCATCTATGTGCAACACCCCAGATCTGTCCGATCTCTAGGCTTCATCTCAACTCCGGCCATTCAATCGAAGTCTGCAAGTCTCATCCTAATGTTCTCTGTCTTGCTCATGTGAAGTTGATGAAGAAGGTCCAATGAGGAGGTCGAAAGGGGAAACCGGAACATGAACGGGTTGCAAGTCTCTCTCTCTCTCTCTGGTAATTGCATTGACACTTAGGGTTTGTTCTTCAGCAACAGACCTTATCTTGTGGAATTAGGGAATTGTTCTTCTTGGGCATTAAAATATTGGAGTAGGAATTGGCATGGCTTTGAAATGGAAGAACTGGAATTGGGATTTTGAAAGTGGAAGTGGAGTAAAAGTGATTGGAGTTGGTTGTGCGGATTGACGAAAGTGTGGGAAGTTGAAAGAGTGGAGTAGGAAGAACAATAACATATCCCATAAAGTTTGATAATGAGTCAAACAATCTTGCTCCCTCGGTTCCAGAATGATCTCCCTCGGTTCCAGAATGATCTACCCCTTTTTATTATTATATCAGGAATGAACTTTGAGCAATTTTTTATAATTTAATTATCCTAATGAAAAAATTAATTTTGTTATTAATAATATTGTTAATGGTATATCAATCACAAGTTTTAGATTTACATTAGTAATTATTTCTTAAAGTTCATTTGTAGTAACAAAAATATAATAATAAGATCATTTTGGGACGGAGGGAGCAGTAGATTGAAACTAAAATAATCTCTTAAAATAGCAAAAATAAAGGCTATAAAACTAAAACAACTGTGAACGTAACTAAAAATAGCTATGAGGTTAACAAATGTCAAATAATCTCATAAAATTGTTAAAAATAGTGGCCATAAAAAACTAAAAAACAACTGTGAACTTAACTAAAAACAATAATGAACCTCACAAATATGTCAAATAATCTCATAAAATTGCAAAAATAGAGACCATAAAAGACTAAAAACGAGTGTAAACTTAACTAAAAACATTTGTAAATTTAATAAATATGTCAAATAATCTTATAAAGTTGCAAAAATAGTGGCCATAAAAGACTAAAAACAACTGTGAACTTAACAAATATGCCAAAGAATCTCATAAAATTGCAAAAATAGAGGCAATGAAAGACTAAAAACAACTGTGAACTTAACTAAAAACAACCGTGAATCAAGTAAATGGTAACCATTTTCACGCATAAATTATCAATTTAGCTAAACAACTGTGAATTTGGAACAAATGTGAACTTCTCAAATTTGCTTCGGATTATATGTTGATGCTACTAGTTTTATTCGTCTTGACGATACGAACACAACGATGGCCTTGGATATTTTATTTTATTTTTACTTTTGGATCTTAAGATATTTCATTTTGAAGTTTCGATGGAAAAAAAGGAAAAACGAGGGAGGAGAGAGAGTGTGACAGCTAGCCCCTTAAGGATGTGCGTGTCCATCTATAAAGAGGACCTGGTGGTCGATTCCGAAAATATGTGTCCTATGTGGTCGTTTTTGTAAGGGTGAGAGACGATTTGGTAATTGCCCCTAATTTAAACACGACTAATAAAAATAACTTCAACTTAATGTTACGCAATGGATGACAAGTTGATTGAAAAATTCTACAATGCCCTGGAAACCATTCATGAAAATATCTTATCTGATTGTCATACCCGCACTTTCTTGAATGTCTTACTAAATCTTTCCCCCTACATTGGCAAGATTTGGGATGTTGGATCTGGGAGGTTGAAGCTAACGCTCACTGGGCACATCGAACAAGCGCGAGGTAGGTTTTTAGTTGCTGCTTCTAACCTTTTTTCCAATTGGCTAACAATCATCTTTTATTAAGAATACTTTAAAAATGAGTTTTTTGTATCTATTGCAGGCCTTGCTGTTAGCAGTAGGCACACATACATGTTTTCAGCTGGCGATGACAAACTAGTTAAATGCTGGGATCTTGAACAAAACAAGGTTTGTAATTATATACTTATTTTTACTTTATTTTTCTCAAAAAAAAAAAACATTTATAAATTTGCTTATGCGCTAATTTTTCTTTCTTCTAAAGGTTATCCGGTCTTATCACGGTCATTTAAGTGGTGTTACTGCTTTTCTCTTCATCCAACTCTCGACGTTCTGCTCACCGGGGGCCGTGACTCTGTCTACCGTGTATGATGTTGACTTGAATACAAGTTATAGAGTGCACTTTTTTTTTTTTGGCAATATCTTAATCTACTTATCAGGTGCATATTTTTTTAATTCTGATCTATTCTACTCCACAAAAATGCAGGTTTGGGACATCCGTACCAAGTCTCAAATTCACGCTCTTTCTGGCCACGATAATACAGTTTGTTCTATTTTCACTCGGCCTACGGTAAGAAGTCCTTTACAGTGTTCGACTGCTTAATTTAATCATACCATATTGGAATATCTGTAATAACTATTTCATTATTGAGATGAAAAAACCAAAATATTATTTTTTAAATATTTATTTACCAAAATAACACCCAAAAAAACTTATTTTCCAAAATAACACTTTTTTTTTAAAATCCGGCACTCCTTTTTCCGGTTTTAAAGAAAATCCGGAACTTGTATTTCCGGTTTTATTTTATTTTTTATTTGGTAAATCCGGCATTCCTACTTCCTGTTTTAAGTTTAATATTTTTTTTGTGTAATCCGGCAATCCTAATTCCGGTTTTAAAATTAAGTTTTGTTTTTTTTTTTTGTGTTATGTCGAATCAGAGGAGAGGAGGAATTAATTTTATTTTTTTTGTGTTAAATCCGGCACTTCCAATTCCGGTTTTAATATTATTTTTTTTAGTCACGAGTGTTTGTTGTTGCTTTTGTCTCGGCCACACAGCCCACTTGGCCCAATTTGGCCCCAATTTTGTGTTGTCTTCCTTGGGATTGGATTCGTTTCGTAACAAAAACAATAATAACAACAACAACAACAACAACAACAACAAAAACAATAATAATAATAACAATAATAATAATAATAATAATAATTATTATTATTATTATTATTATAATAATAATGATGATAATAATAATAATGATAATAATAATAATTGCACAGTCGCACTTTGCTTCATTTTTTCAAAATTTGACCTCCCTTTTGCCCTAATATAAATATGTAGAGTCAAAATGTGATCACTCTACATATTTATATTAGGGCAAATGGGAGGTCAAATTTTGAAAAAATGAAGCAAAGTGCGACTGTGCAATTATTATTATTATCATCATTATTATTATAATTATTATTATTATTATAATAATAATAATAATTATTATTATTATTATTATTTTTATTATTATTATTATTGTTATTGTTATTATTATTATTATTATTATTATTGTTATTATTATTATTGTTTTTGTTACGAAACGAATCCAATCCCAAGGAAGACAACACAAAATTGGGGCCAAAAATTGGGCCAAGTGGGCTGTGTGGCCGAGACAAAAGCAGCAACAAACACCAGTGACTAAAAAAAAAAATTAAAACCGGAATTGGAAGTGCCGGATTTAACACAAAAATAAAATAAAATTAATTCCTCTCCTCTGATTCGACATAACACAAAAAAAATTAATTTTAAAACCGGAATTAGGATTGCCGGATTACACACAAAAAAAAATATATTAAATTTAAAACAGGAAGTAGGAATGCCGGATTTACCAAATAAAAAATAATAATAATAATTTTTAAAACCGGAAATACAAGTTCCGGATTTTCTTTAAAACCGGAAAAAGGAGTGCCGGATTTAAAAAAAAGTGTTATTTTGGTAAATAAGTTTTTTTGGGTGTTATTTTGGTAAATAAATATTTAAAAAGTAATATTTTGGTTTTTTCATCCATTATTGACAAGCTTTTGTTTGCATCATTTACTCCAGGATCCACAAGTCGTCACTGGCTCACATGATACAACCATAAAGTTCTGGGATCTTAGAAATGGTAAAGTTTCATAGAATTTCTTAATCTGTGTCCTATACTTCGTTTTTTTGTTTTTTTTTGTTTTCCCGGCATTAAAATTCAAGCTCATTTTTGCACAGGAAAAACAATGTCAACATTGACGCATCATAAGAAATCTGTGCGTGCCATGGCCAAGCATCCCGTAGAGTATGTAACTATTCTGGTCGGCAAGAGATTGTGCCTATATTGGTGTTGTAACTTGGACTATTAATTTTATTCTTGAGATCATTTATAAACCAATTTATTTGCTTCGTATTACAGGAGTAGTTTTGCATCTGCATCGGCAGATAACACCAAAAAATTTAGTCTTCCATGAGGAGAATTTCTGCACAATATGCTGTAAGTTGTGTATAACATGTCACTTTGTGAATGTCTGTATATTCAGGAAATCCTTGATTTGCATTTTTTTTTTTTATAAATGTGTGACTTCGGACGAGGAAACCTGTTTTTGATGGTCGTGCTTATTTTTTCTGAATAAGAAATTAAATTGATGTTATTTGTGGCTCCGCCTACAGCTCTCAACAGAAGACCATCATCAATGCAATGGCGGTTAATGAAGATGGTGTCATGGCTACTGGAGGTAAGATTTCATGGTTGTAAAACAATTTTGTAGGTCAGATTCTTAGGGTGTTTCCAGGTTATTGTTTCCTTTTCTCATAATCTTTTTTTAGATTCTAGGGAAAACAACAAGAAGACCTTAGTCACAAAATGATTGGGCCATGGACTCTAGAACCCATGAGCGACATAACAAACCCATAAAAGCCAGGCTAGATGCAAAATTTCATAGAAACCCACGCTTACACATTATCCATGCTCGTCGCTCTTATACCCAAGGGTATAAGACAAATTACTCTTATACCTAGGTATAATAAGAGTACTTTTTTTCAAAATTTGTCACCTTTTCTTAAAACTAATAAAAAAAAATCTCATATTTTATTAATCAATCCGCTCTTATACCCAAATGTATTTGACTAAAATTGCTCTTATACCTAGGTTTTGGGTTTTTATGGAATTTTGATCTGGACCTCTATTTGAGTGTGGACTTTTGGATCTCGTCTGGGCTTTTATGGAGAATGATTTGGGGTGAGGGGGTCTCATGAAATCATTCCAAAATGACTTGGATCGGCTACATGAATCCAATGGTGAAGCCAAAAAATTTAAAAGTGATTCAAGATTATTTTTGGGATACATATAATAATTGTGGTATCTAAATTTAGCATTAAGGGGGTTAAAATAGTAATTTAGTGCAATTTTTTTTCTCAAAATTAAGGGGGTCAAAATGTATAAATTCATCATTTTTAGAAGTAAAATGTTACTTATTTTTTAAAAATTTTGAAGGTATTAAAATTGACACTTTCCAAAATTGAAGGGGGTCAAATGACCCCCATGTGATATATGTGGCCTCGCAACTGCATGAATCGACATATGAACTCGTCAAAGAAAGTGCGTCAAAGAAAGTGCGAAGAAAATCAAGAGAAATAGGACAACAAAAACAAATAAAAAAATAATATTTATATAATTAAAATAAAAATAATAACAAATAAATAAAATCGAACTCCAGCATCCACTCTAGTTCATTGGGACAAACCAAGAATTTACAATTTTTATTTTGATGATTGAAGGTGACAATGGAAGCATGTGGTTTTGGGTTTGGAAGAGTGGTCATAGTTTCCAGCAATCTCAGAGAATCGTTCAACCTGGTACGGAACTTCTGCAACTCATAATTCAGTTCTCTCTGTGTGTGTGTGTGTGAACTCTTGTTGTGGTGTCAGTAGAGGAGGTTGACCCAATATTTGACTTTTGCATCAGGCTCACTGGAAAGTGAAGCTGGGATATATGGTCTCTCCTATGATGTCACCGGTACAAGGCTCATTAGTTGTGAAGCGGACAAAACTATTAAAATGTGGAAAGATGATGAAAACGCTACCCCGGAAACTCATCCCCTCAACTTCAGGCCTCCTAAAGAAATCCGGAGATTCTAGGAGCAAAAGCGTCGTGGGATCGATGTCTCCATCTTTACTATAACACAGTAGCATCATGTTACTGTGTTTTAGTAAAGATGGAGACGTCGATCCACGATGCTTTTGTAAATCCCAAATTGAAGTCACAAGTTTACAGATCCATGAGTATTTCAGTAGTGTCCTCTTCTCTGCCATAACAAGAGCTGGAGCCACCGAGGATGTAGAAGGAAGCCTTAGATCTCCTGGTCTTTCAGATTTCCACCAACGTACTCTCGTAACCGCATCTTGTTCTTTGATTTTTCAAGTTGTTGCAAGCTATTAGTGATCTCACCAATCCTGTGATTGGTAGCAGGGCTGAAGCTAATAGCAGTGGGTCGAGTGTTTCTAGAAAAAAGACCGGAGATAAACTTACGCAACTTACTGGGGCGGCTAGATTCAGGCTCATCCATCACCTGGAGATATCGAGATTCAGCAGCACAATCGACCACAAAGTCTTCAATTTTATAAACCAGATTCTGAACATGATGCAGCCACTGTTAAACAGACGGCTGAGTAAATTGTCTGTCTTCAGCATCCATCAGCACCGCTCAATTATCAACAAATTATTTCTCCACTCCTTGATTTTGTCATCAATTCTGGCGTCGGGAATGAATGACAAGGCTCCAGGGGCCAAGTTCTCGACCAGCAGCGACACTAAAGCAGAGACAAACATTTCAGCCATTTTCTTCATCAATGACAATTAGAAAAGTGTAATGGTACATGTACAGCATAAGGAACTTAATTTTAACAGAGTGAAAAGGGTTAATGATAAAGAGAGTGATAACAGACTGACTACGGCTAACATGGATACAAGGGGTGAATGTGTAATAGACAATTGTACAGGGGAAGTCAATGTAAATATAATTTAGGCAGTTACAAGGTGTTAGGATGTTGTTAGATTGTTAGACAGTTAGTGGTTGGTTAGAATGTTCATATTGCCTTGTATATATACATTCAAATACAGAGAATGCAGATGATGATTCATTCTCTCAAATTTCTTTCACTCTCTTCTAACATGGTATCAGAGCTTCGAAGATCCATTCAACCTAATTTCTCAATTTGTTCTTAATTTTCTGGTCTATCCTGCTTATCAATAGCAGATCCTACTACGACAAACACTATACCAGATTTCTATGATATTGAAGCCTCCACACTGCAATTAAATCCAAATCATCCACTATTTCTGCATCCGAATGATCATCCAGGTCTCAAATTGGTGAATCAAGTTCTCACTGAGGTAAATTATGCGCAATGGAGTCGATCGATGATCATTGCTTTGTCAGCCAAATTAAAACTAGGTATGGTCGATGGAACTTGTATTCAACCTGTTTCTACCTCTAAGTACTTCTCTCTTTGGAATAGATGCAATGACATGGTGATTTCCTGGCTATTGAATGTTCTGAGTCCTGATATTGCTTCAAGTGTTGTCTATATCAAATCAGCTAAACAAATATGGGATAGTCTTAGGTCTAGGTATGCACAGTCTAATGCACCTAAGATATTCCAAATTCAGAAAGATATTACATCGTGGTCAAATCTTGATGTGGGTTGAATATGAGGCTTTGTTTCAATTTCCTAAGTGTATCTGTCATTGTGCTTGTGGAGCTGTAAAAGCACAAGAGGATTATGAGACATTACAAAAGCTAACTCAATTTCTGATGGGGTTAAATGAGAGCTTTACACACACTCGTGGTCAAATCTTGATGATTAAACCTCTTCCAACAATTGATGAAGCACCAAGTATTTTACTGCAAGAAGGGCAGCAGAGAGGTCATTCCAATTCAATTGGATCTTCTTCTTCTAGTTCAGAATTTACCACAAATCATATCACTTCCTCCTTCACTTTTCTTCTACATCCTATTGCTATACACACAGTTATTCATCTTCCTAATGGTAAAACATCCACTATCACTCATAAAGGCACAATTCACCTCACAAATGATCTAGTTCTTCATAATGTTCTTTATGTGCCTGATTTTCTCATTAACCTGATTTCTTGAAGTAAATTTGCTCTTGATAACAATTGTTCTCTATCTTTTTCTTCTACTCATTGTTACTTCCAGGACCTAGTTCACAAGACATCAAAGGAGATCTCTATAGACTCATCCTTCCTTCTATAGCTACAAGTATACATAGTTCTTCTGATGATAGTATGTTTGCTTCTGCTCATTCAAGCTCTGTAAATCATTCCATGTCTACTCACCTTTGGCATCTTAGGTTGGGCCATATCCCTTTTCCTAAGCTCAAATATATTGACAGTATATGTACTTCTGGATATTCTCCGTGTAATAACATTGTGTGTGAAGTTTGTCACTTTGCTAGACAAACTAGAAATCCTTTTCCATTGTGATGTTTGGGGTCCTTTTCATACTCTTACTTTTAATGGCATGTCTTCTTTTCTCACTATAGTTGATGATTTCTCAAGGGTTACTTGGACTTATCTCATGAAATCTAATGATCAAGTTTGTCATCTTCTTTCTTTCACACTCCTGTAGAACAGGTTAGGTCTGATAATGGGACTGAGATCTTTAATGGCTCCATTTCCAAACTTCTTACTCCTCTTGGCATTGAACAGCAGAGCACTTGCATTGATACTCCTCAACAAGATGGGAGAGCAGAGAGAAAACATAGGTATTTGCTAGAAATAGATAGAGCTCTCAGATTTCAAGCTAATTTGCCTCTAAAATTTTGGGTTGGATGTCCGTTAACTGCTACATATCTTATTAACAGACTTCCTAGTTCTGTTCTTCTTTATAAAACTCCCTTTGAAACTCTTATGCACCACAAACCTACATGCAATCATCTCAAGGTTTTTGGTTGTTCATGGCAGGGATAATTTCTCTCCAAGGGCAAGAAAATGTCATTTCCTAGGGTATCCTTTTGTTAAAAAGGCATACAAATTGTATGACCTTGTTTCTCATACTATCTTCTATAGTAGAGATATTACTTTTTATGAATATCATTTCCCATTCTCTACATTCAAATCATCTCAGTCAATTCCTCTCTTTCCCATTGACATTTCTCCTACTCTTACTATCATTGATACTGCTCCTAGAAGATCTATGAGACTTAAATCTGTACCTGTTAAGTATAAGGACTATACAGAACTGCCATCAACCTTAGCAATCTCTAATGAAGTCTCTTCTCTGGCCAATGAAAACCAGAGACGGAAGGGGAACAATTGATACTTATTGTGTAGCAAAATATGGTCACAAATGGGTTCGGACTCGAACAATCATTGACAGTTTGAACCCTCTGTTTAATGAGCAGTACTTTTGGGAAGTTTACGACCCCTCTACGGTTCTTACAGTTGGGGTTCTTGATAACAGCCAGCTCGGTGAATCAGGTTAAAATAGTACCAGAGACGCGAGAATCGGAAAGGTTCGAATTCGAATCTCTACTTTAGAGACGGAGCGAGTTTATACACACACATATCCATTATTAGTCCATCCTTCTGGTGTGAAGAAGATGGGCGAGTTGCATTTGGCCATACGTTTTCGGTGCACTTATATGGTTAACATGATGTATACATACTCCCGTCCCCTGTCCAGAAGATCTTGACTGCCCTTTCCACTGCTATTTCTAGTCTATTTGTTGAAGTGGCTTAGGAGATGATCGAACTTTGAGCATAAAATGAAGTTTAATTCCAGCAGTTTGAGTATTAATGAAGAAATATAGTTCAGTTGATGGATAATAATCTGTTATTTCTGGTAACAAAATGGTGCAATGCAAAGAAAAATAAAACATAAGGCATCTCAAATGAATACTATTTATTGCTGATTTAGAACAAAATCTTCATCATATAAGACAAAGACACGCCCTTCTCTCCCTCTTCGTCTGCTTCCTTCAAATTCTCACAATTACCAATTGAGAGTGTTATGGGTTGGGTTTAAGAGATAGAAATAATCCAATTAATTAGAATTGAATTATGAATTGGGGGAGAAGAAACAGATGAAATTAGAGAGAGAATAGGTGAGAGAGAGAGAGAGAAAAGAAGATTCAGGAAAAATATTGTTATCATTTCCGTTTCATTACGTGGGTTACAACGGAAAAAAGGCTACGCCTTAACAGAACAAAACGACGACGCAAATGGATAACCCTAGACGAAACGACAGCGTTTTCTTTAAAAGAGAAAACGCACAACAAAAACTAAATAACCCGACGCTTCCTAACAACTTATTCCCTTAACCCAAAACGACAACACTGCAACCATCTTCCAATTCCTAGTTCATATTATGTAATGTTTTCACTTTTAAATATATATGGTAAATGAAAGAATGTTTATACACCTAAATTTTATTCAGCAACAAATGTATAGGTTCATCCAATAATCAAAAGGAACATTTAAACAAAGGGTCAATAGTTTCTTGCATTGGAGAAGGCATAAACATAGTAATCATTATCATACATAATTCCTGTCGACGAAATCCATGTTACAGAAGGAAAGATGGTCACTATCACCTGGATGACACACCAGTCCTTATGCTTTTCTGCATGGTTGAATGGGATAAGGAGAAATGCCCTCAGACTACAGATCTGCCATTTTAAAGCCTCAAAAACTTAATTGCAATATTCAAAATTAATAGTAGTATTTTGCTATTACATGCTTGACATGGACCCAAGTTGAGACATGTTTTACGAACCATAAGGTAAGCATGCAAGGATAAATACAACCAAGGATACATCTCAAGCTGATACTAGAAACGTCATACCATTTCTGAAATGCCCTCCGACTACAGATCTGCCATTTACTACAGATATAGATGCAAGAATGATTAAATGAAAGAAAGGTGACCACATACTGTTAAAATTTATCTACCAAAGCTGATCTCTCTGTTCCAAAAGGCAACATAAAATCTTGCAAGTGGGTTTCCAAAGAAAAAGCCAAAATCAACCTTTCTTATCCGTAAATGAGAGTTCTCAACAAGTATTAGATAATTATATACCGACACTCGTGTAGTTTTTAAGTGTCTAAATTTGAGAACCACATCAATGAACTAACTGCTGCTTTATCAAGGAGCATTTTTATAATGATTCCACTGATTTACCAATGCCATGACATCCCAAAAGCAATTAAGTTTCTTTACCTGATAGACTGTTTTTGAAGCTCTCTTTACGGTCACCTGCAACTGCAATAATGCATCCTCGACACGCATGCCACAAACCATTGCAGCAACCAAGTTCACCTTCTTTGGACTCTGAAACCACACCAAGTGTATTAGGAATCAAAGCAGAGGGAGAAAAAAATCTGATGGCATACCTTGTGTAAATCGATGAGCATGAACATAAAAGATCTCCCATGAAACCTTGCCAGCTTGGCCAAAAGCAGGCATTTGCACTTTATTTTTCTGATGTACATATTAGAAGGTCTCTGATGTACAAGCAGCAATGGGAATTAAGTTCATTCTGGCCTCAACTTAAATCATTTAACCCAGCTCATAAAACATATAAAATCCTCTCCAGGTATATGTAACTATTATAGTGTCGACTTTTGACTTTGTTTGATTATATTCTGTAATTTCTAACATCCTCTGGTATTGCTGTTTCAATTGGTTACAACTTCTATTCTCATTGATAGTAAGTGCTAGTTAGCAGTTATGTTAATCTGATCTCCCTCAAAGCAATAATCTTACAAAGTGGATTATTCATATGGTAGGGACGGACTATAAAGACGGGTAAATGACTATAGTTATGTAAAATGCATGTTTGTTCATCATGCTGACATTCGAAAACCACTTAGGAAATCAAACTGAAATCTTTCTACTGCAGAAATAATAGTGAAGATTCAAAAAGAGGCCATGCCAAAATTACAATATAAATATTGCTATTTCTAAAAATGAGACAATTATATTGGGACAAACCAAAAATGAAAGCAGGACATTTTTTTTTTTTGGGAGGGGGGGGGGGAAGGAGGGAGTAGATATTAGAAGGGCAATATTTCACCTGTTTTATGTTCTTCAGAACAGCTTGAACTGTTGCAGGTTTAGAAGCAGCTTTTTGGGCTTCAGTCTGCCCGCTACTTATAGCTAAAGTTGGAGTCAAAGGCGAAGGAATTGGTGTTGCATCAGAGGAATGTGCAAGTAGTTTACGTGTACTAGAGAATCCCTGCCAGATGTGACAGGAAAGAAATAAAGTGAAATAGTTGTAACAAGATTCTCTTTAGTTACTATTATTGTTATTATTAATGATAAGTAATGATTGTAACAAGATTTTTGGTGCAAAAGTATACATCATAAGCTTGACTATACAATGAATTGATTAAATTTTAACAGGAAAAAGAGCATGTTAGCATTACCAGCTGCTGAAAATAAGGATACAAGGGCCTTGAGACACTTCTGGAAGGTTAACTCCACAAACCATGAAAGTGAAGCAAAAGTATTAAATAAGACAACTCAATTTGAACGAGACCGAACTGCTAGGATGGCTTTAAATCATGCAAGGGAAGTTTCTACCGCCTGTTACTCTCAATATTCCTTATCTTTGATCGCTGGACATATTAGATTTATAAGTAGGACTACTCCTGAAGGTTTGGTTTAACTTGAACACTGATGGGAATGTGTAAGGCTCTAGAAGCAGATGCAGGTTCGGTGGAATATTTAGAGGCTGCAGTGGAGAATGAATTAGTGGTTGCCACGAAAGACATGGAAATTGCACAAGTTTCGAATCAGAATTAATTTTGAAAGAAAAACAAGGTAAAGGACCCATTGGCATTTCATCAAACAGGTAGAATGCAGAAACTTTGAGAAAGAAACACCATGTGACAAATTTTATTTCTTCCAAATATAAAAGCAAAGGAACTTAATTTTCTGCATGGTTGACATGGACCTTAGTTGAGGATTATCTAATCTATCTCAGGCTTCCAATTGGAGACATGTTTTACGAACCATAAGGTAAGCATGTAAGCATAAATACAACCAAGGATAAATCTCAAGCTGATACTAGAAACGTCATGCCATTTCTGAAATGCCCTCAGACTACAGATCTGCCATTTTCTTCATCAATGACAATTAGAAAAGTGTAATGGTACATGTACAGCATAAGGAACTTAATTTTAACAGAGTGAAAAGGGTTAATGATAAAGAGAGTGATAACAGACTGACTACGGCTAACATGGATACAAGGGGTGAATGTGTAATAGACAATTGCACAGGGGAAGTGAATGTAAATATAATTTAGGCAGTTACAAGTTGTTAGGGTGTTGTTAGATTGTTAGATAGTTAGTGGTTGGTTAGAATGTTCATATTGCCTTGTATATATACATTCAAGTACAGAGAATGCAGATTATGATTCATTCTCTCAAATTTCTTTCTCAAATTTCAACCTAATTTCTAAGCTACAAGTATACATAGTTCTTCCGAATATTTGAAATGTGTATTATACTAAGATGAAAATTCAATCGCAAGACATTTTCATTTAAGCATTCGTTTGTTTCGTTATTTATAAAGTTTAGTAAATCAAAGGATTACACTAAAATGGAGGGGATTTGTTGGTGATTTTAGTGTCATCAACTTGTTTTATTGTAATGGTGATTTACTAAGAGATCAATGTGATTCGTATTAGACTCGGATACGAGTAAGGGAAAGTGTGGAGTACACACTCGTTTGAGCTAAAACGAAGTCAACCTCGATAAAGAAGTAAAAGTTAAAGGGTAGCACATTTCTTGATGTGCTCGCCGAGCAGAGTCCTTGACTCGGCCGAGCAGAGCATGGCGGGTTGTCCAAGTTTCAGACGGCCTTGCTCGGCCGAGGCATGTGCCTTGCTCGGCCGAGCAGTATGAGCACGGCCGTGCGGTTCAAATGACACGGCCGTGCGGTGGGCAAATTGTCATGGGACATCTTTGCTCGGCCGAGCGAGTCCCTTGACTCGGCCGAGCAGTTCCTGAACATGTGCCAGTTCAAACTGAAAAGACACATCGCTTGGCTAAAGTTATGTCTTTTGGTTGTACCTTTTAACTCATACCTCTCCATATGTATAAATACAGATGATTGATCTCAGTTGTAGATAGATGAAAAACACAAGAGTGAATTACAACAATATAACGAAAGCAATCAATTCTCAAGGTTTTGATTTGTTCTCTTTGCCTAGAAAACAAATTGCGTGATTGTCTTATCCCAATAAGGATTTCGTGTAACCCAGGCAATAAGGGTCGAAATACTTTATTCGGAAAGTGGATTATACACGATTCAATCATATATCCGGAAGCACCATTAGTATCAAAGACCCTATTTCCCTACAAACGAATAAAGTATTTGGTGATACTCGTAGCTCTTGTGAAGGAGATGACAACAAAGTTTGGAAAGCTAGACAAGTTTGAAGGGCAAGATTTCAGACGTTGGCAAAAGAAGATGCACTTCCTTTTGACAACATTAAAGGTGGTGTATGTTCTATCTACTCCAATTCCAGAATTGCTTGAAGAGGATAACTTGGAGGCCGTCAGACGTAGATCGAAGTGGGAGAACGATGACTACATCTGCAGAGGACACATATTGAACGGTATGTCTGATCCTTTATTTGACATTTATCAAAATGAGGAGCGCTAAAGAGTTATGGGATTCTCTTGAATCCAAGTACATGGCGAGAGGATGCTTCTAGTAAGAAGTTCCTTGTGAGTAATTTTAACAATTACAAGATGGTCGATGCTAGACCTGTCATGGAACAATTCAATGAACTCCTTAGAATCCTTGGATAATATACTCAACATGGGTTGAAGATGGATGAGTCAATATCAGTTTCAAGTGTGATTGATAAGTTGCCTCCCTCCTGGAAGGATTTCAAACACACTTTGAAACATGGTAAAGATGATCTGTCTTTGGTTCAACTTGATAGTCACTTGCGCATAGAGGAATCTCTAAGGGCGCAAGAGAATGACAAAGGCAAAGGAAAGGAAGTTGGTGGACCATCGGTCAATATGATTGATGATGGTAGAAACAAGAACAAAGGAAAGAAACGTAGTTTCAATGACAATGGTTCTGGTTCCAACAAGAAGCCTAAATTGGCTTGTTGGAAGTGTGGCAAATCTGGTCACTTTAAGAAGGATTGTCGTGTTGGAAACAACAAGAACGGCGCAAGCACAAGTGGTTCAGGAAAGGGGTCTAAGGACCATTCTCAAAACCAAGGTCAGAATTTAATACATAGTTGGAGCAGTTTTATTAAAAATCTGTTTCAATAATTTACGAGGCATTTTATGTGCGGGATGATGCTATTGCGTGGTGGATTGATTCCGGTGCCACTTTGCTCATGTTTGTAAAGATCGTTGTTGGTTTTAAGACATATGAACCAATGGAAGACGGAGCTGTCCTTTACATGGGTGATGACCATTCCGCTCCTATTCAAGGAAGAGGAAGTGTGGTGTTGGAATTCAGTTCGGGAAAAACGATTTCTTTGTTTAATGTTTTGTATGTACCTAAACTTCGTAAGAATTTAATTTCTGGTCCTGTCTTGAACAAGTGTGGATATAAACAAGTTTATGAATCCGATAAGTATATCTTATCAAAGTCGGGTGTATTTGTAGGGTTTGGTTATTATAATAATGGGATGTTTATGTTGAATTTAAATAAAATTCCTAGTTCTATTTATTTGACTTCTGTTATTATCAATTCTTCATATGTCATGCTCGGTGGAAAATGTAATATTTTGAAAGGCTTTCAATTCTTAATGTAAGATTATCCCATTTTGAACATAGCCACCATCATTAGATGCTTTGTGAGTTTGTTCAAATGCATAGCCACGCATTTAATAATGTGTTGTGAGTATGCGGATCTACTTGCTTTGGTTGAATATTGATTCACCATTAAGTTAAGAATTGATAAGTATTTCGGC
The DNA here is from genome assembly GCA_022495995.1 of Adenophora triphylla var. japonica. Classification (NCBI taxonomy): domain Eukaryota; kingdom Viridiplantae; phylum Streptophyta; class Magnoliopsida; order Asterales; family Campanulaceae; genus Adenophora; species Adenophora triphylla. The sequence goes on along the minus strand of JAFEMH010006867.1, from coordinate 15,595 downwards.
TGAATCTCAAATGAATGATCATTTGATTGAGGTACCAAGTGAGACACTCGAACCTCGTAAAAGTAAAAGAGCAAGGAAAGCTAAATCATATGGTTCTGATTTTCAACTATATTTAGTTATGGGATCAAGAGATCAAATTGAATCTCAATACTCTTACTGTTATAGTATAGAGGAGGATCCAAGAACCTATGATGAAGCAATAAAATCTCGAGACGCTGATTTTTGAAAGAAGCCATCGATGACTGTAAACCTTTGGGGTGCAAATGGATCTTCAAAAAGAAGATGAAAGTCGATGGAACTATCGACAAGTTTAAAGCTCGATTGTGTAAGTACCCCAATCTGGATCGCTCTCCATCCCAGCATACGACAAAACCAGAGGCAAACTTCCGGAGGTCATAACTCCTTCATACGAACTCCGATTGAGACGTGCCATATATGGTTGGAAAGCTCTCGACGAGAGCTAGCTTGCCATCACATTCACAAGAGCATGGAAAGTCCGTACGGACCTCTTTGCATGCCAAAAGGTCCGTACGGACCTCTTTGCACCAGACATAATCATTACAAAAATCCCCTTAAAGTCCACGAGATTCCCTCAAATCCCGGAAATCCATCATTACCTAAGAGGTCCGTACGGACCTCTTTGCAGTTTTCCACTACTATAAATAGAGGGCTTCCCCTCCTCATTTTTACACACCTCCCACTTCTCTCTTCCTCCCTAAGCCTTCTGGCTCCCCTTCTAAGACCTTTCGAGGCATTCCCGGCCTTCGGATCCTTCCAGAGGCCTTCCGAGCCCCCTCGAGGTGCTCCGAAGCCTCTCCGAGCGCTCCCGAGACGCTCCCGCGCTGCCCGAGGCACTCTCGAGGTACTCGAGGCCCCTCGTGGTACTCCGAGGCCTTGCACAGTCTTTCCCACGGTGTCCCGGCTCTTCCGAGTCAAGCCAGGCGATCCCAAACCTTGCCGAACCTCTGCCCGAATCCAACCAACGATTCCAACGCACGCCGAACCTCGCCCAGGCCGATCCCGACGATCCCCACGCACGCCGAACCTCGCCCAAACGCCGCGGCTAGGTTTCAACTCACGCCGAAACTCGTCCGCGGACAACCTAAGCATCCCCGAAGCAATCCGGAACGCTACTCCGACCTCAAACACTATTCCCCGGCGGAAGACAGACACGAACCAACATTGGTAAGGCTTCCTTCCTATTCTATTTCAATACATTTCAATACAATGTAGACATCCGATACAGCATGCATTTTTAAAAGCACACACACACACACAACTTTTTAAAGGATATTAGGGGTATCCGAAAGACTCGTTTTTACGAGGCGACTCGGGTGAGCTCTAATATTCTAATATTCTCTTCCCGAGGAGTCATCTGACCTCCGAACTCAAAATCTCATCACACAAAAACAGTTTAAAATTATTTTTAAACTGATGCCCTTTTTCAATGTTTTGGGCTTAATAATAAAAACGGCGTGGCGACTCTACAAGCAAAAACACAGCGAGACACCTCCACCGACTCAACGCAAAACACAAACGGAATAGCCAGATGCCGGGGCGCGATTGCGCTGCCTCTCGGATCCGGGCGACTTCCCGAAAGCGACGATGCGAGATGCCGGGGCTCCGCGCGCGAGCCGGATCCGGGTAATTTCAGTTGGCGACTCTGCTGGGGACTTTTTGTTTTAAAATCTTTTTAAACAAAACAAAAGATTTTTAAAACGATGATGAGGGTCAAACTTTCATTTTACCCCTTCCTTTAACTGTTGTGTGTGTGTGCACGTGCTTCATTTTTATTTTACAAAAAAAATAAAAATACAAAAAAATGCATCAATATACATCTGTGCATACATTTAAAATTCTTCAAAAACTTCTGTTTTACTCAGAAAAAGAATTTTAGAGACCGCACACTACTCGCACTGCTGCCTCGGTTACACCGCACGCTACTCACACTGCTGCCTCGGTTACACCGCACGCTACGCGCACTGCTGCCTCGGATACACTGCACACTACAACCCTTAACCCGGAGTGGTCTCAGTTGCAGTCCGTTTGGTCTTCCTAGGCCTCTCGGATGCGCACGGGATCATTCCAAACATCCCATCCTAGCCAAGCGTCAACCCTGCACGTTTGAGTCTTGAGTCACACTCTGTCCAGACTCGGTTGGTTTTTACCCAGTCCGTGTCATAAAGCCTGGATACATATACCATGCCGGCCATTTTTCTGAGTCAAGGCTCGGAACTCAAGATCCCTTGCGCAAGCAAAGCGATGAAAGGTCATGCTAAAATCTTGACCTGATCTTGATTTCCGAAGCTACACCCAGACGATGTTCGTCCCGGATATACATCCATGCTCACATGACACCATGTCATCACGCCTTTGATACGTCAGCCATGACAATATGACCCAGCCAACGCCTAATGTCACAGATCCCTTGCGCAAGCAAGGTAAAGAGAGGTCATGCCGAACTCTTGACCTGATCTTGACTTAGTGGCCGGCTTGGTTCACTATTCACATGGCTAACGCATCAAAACGAACATGACAGGCTCGGTCCTTAGGTTCGATTTTTCTTTTAGGCCGGTGGAAACCGCTTGCACTATAGGACCCTCGCCCGGGGCTGTCCACCCTGGGATGTCGAAATACAGGTGCAAAACGAGGGGCTTATAGCCGCACAGATGGTCTCCACTGACCCAGGATCTAGCATAGTTGCGAAAAAGAAGAGCAATCTTTTCCAACCTACCTAGGACTCTGAGAAAACACTGTTTTAAGTAAATTAAAACAACAAAAAAAAATCATAAAAAATAAAAGAAACGAAAACCGCATGCCACGTGAGCTTTCCCCTTTTATCCCAAGAGGCCATTCCTGTGTCTAAACCTTACCCATCACCCCCTCCAGCGAACCGAGAGTGGTTGAGAATACCTGGGAGCCGCCTTTTCAGTATTGAGGTCACAAGGTCCGACAGCCCTTCCAGCTCAACGGTCCCCACCATCCGCTACTCCCCCATGACGGGATCAACAGATAACAGTGAGGGAAACGGAACCCTACCACTAAGGAACCTCCAGACAATGGAGGAGGTGCTGCGAGCCTTCGAAACCATCAAGAACCGCCAAGAAGAGCAGCAAGCTTGGATTGTCGACACCTTGCGTCTTCGAGGAACCGTGGCAGTTCCCCAACCTGACGGCACCTTTGTTCTCATAGAAGACGAAGACATACCGGCTCCCCCGGTCTCTCAAGGCTATCAGCAGGTCCCGCCTCCGACAAGCTACGAGATCCCAGCAACGCTAAGCAGCTCTCACTCAAAGCTCCCCTCAGGCGTCAGTCAAGCAGCTCCGACATGCCCGCCTCAGCACAGTCAGTTTCCCGGCTCTGCACATCAAGCTCAGTACCAACAGCACACTTACGTGCCTGCTCCACCAGATCCCAATACATCTCGGTATCCCCCAGGGTTCAATCCTCTGCCTATATATGAGCCTCGCAGCCATAATCAGAAGTATCCATGTCCACCAGGGACAGGCATCCCGAGCGGATATCCCGACATCTCAAGCTTGCCACCTGCCAGTCTGCCACTTGGGGCTAATGAATCATTTCCCCAATTCCCAAACACAACCCTTAGCGGCCCGGGCAATCACGCCCCCAATTTCAACAACCCAGGGTATGGGATGGTATACACTCAACTACCTCCCCAGGACTCCCGAATGGCTATCCCATCAGCCAATCCACCTCCATCTTTGGTTTCTATCCCCGAGAACGGAAACCCGCCTCCACCTGCCGATCCTCACATGGCTTGGCTGATTGAACAAATGAAAGACATGCAAGGCAAGCTAGCCAATTCCCGCAAGGACTCCCTCATGCCCACGGATCCGAGCAAGGTGGTCCCACTCCCTCCAAAATTCAGAATGCCAGAGATGGAGAAGTTTGACGGGACGGAATGCCCAAAAACTCACATCGACACCTATGTCTTGGGTATGAGAGCTAAAGGAGCAACCCCTCAACAGATGGCGGACCACTTCCAGCATTCTCTCAAATCCACAGCGCTAAGATGGTTCCTCAATGTAAAGGCAGAAAACCGCTCCACGTGGGACCAAATCAGCGAGATCTTCCTAGAGAAGTACCGCGCCAACCTTGAGTGGGAGACAAACCGCCACGATCTGCAAGCCACCGAGCAAAAGGATGATGAACCCGTTGGCGAGTTCTACAAAAGATGGAATTGGAAGCTTAGCGAGATAATGGATCCGCTTTCCAAAGAAGAGCAAATGGATATCTTCCATTCCTGCCTCAAACCATCTCTGAGGGCCTTGATTAGCCACCACTTCTATCCTGACCTTCGTGCCATGGTCAATGCCGGGACCAAGTTCGAAAAGACGCTGAGCCTACAAAAGACACCAGCCACTCTTGCTCCTTCCTACCGCTACCAGGCAGCCTCGTCAAATTCGACGCCTGTTCCAAACATAGGAAAGGAGGCCGCCGGAGCAGTCCACTACATCCAGAACGGAGTCCAAGGAAGCCGCGATCAAGCGCCCCTGAGAAATAACAATCCTCCCCGGACGCAGCGTTCTCAGCACTTCGACAACCTTGGAATGCCTCTAAGCCAAGTGTTTGAGGCGTTGATGAAGCAGAACATGCTCAAGCCCCTTGAGAATTATCAGCCGAGGAATCCTAACCTAAGCGTGGATATGAGCAAGCATTGCGCTTTTCACAACTACCCGGGCCACACCACCGACAATTGCGTCATACTAAAACAAGCGATCCAAAGGCTGATTGAAGAAGGAAAGTTGGAATGCCCACGCGGTCCCAGCACAGTCGGAAATCAATTCCCCAACAACAATTGGGGAAAGCATCAGTGAGAAGCCTTTCGACCTTCTCAAGCGCGTCAAAAATGCCATTGAGGAACTGGGTTACCTTCTCATGACCCACAACCAGCAAAGAAGAAATCGTCTGGAAGCTTGATCTAACCTCCTAGAGTCTAGCTTCTAAAATAAAAGACCCTGAGTCTGTCGTGTTTAAAGTTTAAGTCTCTCGAGTCGTCTGACGGCCTTATGCCTGAAGATTATGTGTTTGTAACAAAAATTGCGCTTCTTTATGCTTCGAATAAAAGTTCGACCTTTCTGAGTATCCCCTCATTGCCACTTTAACAAATGATAAATTAACTAACCAAAACAGTTAATAATGATTCACTTGATAAAGACGCAGACACATTAATGAACAATGCATTAAACAAATCTTTAAGCATGTTGTCAAACGAGAGAAAAATCGGGCCCAAGCTGCCGAGAATGTTCTAACCAAAATGAATTTGGGAACTGCTGAAGAGTCCAAAGAGACGCAAATCAAAGAATCACACAGTCAAACCTCGTAGGTTCTAGTACTGTTTTCATTCAATCAGGTCCTCCTCGGACATTGTAATTAAGTCTTCAATTTTCCATACGAAAGTTTTCTTTCTTTTCTTGCTAGACTTGAGACATTATTTTGCACCCCACATTACATTTAATGAAATGGTTTTGTTCTATGTGATCACTTGCATTGCTCAACAAGTAATTCCACAAATGATTAATGCTTTGATTAATTGGTGTGAGAAAGTCAATCGATAGCTCCCCATACACCTTACCATACCCCACACAAAGGCCTCCATCAAGCCATACACTTTCCAAAATATGTCCCCACCATCACTTTGACCAAGTCAACGACGGCAGGAACATCAAAGGACAACAAAAGGTCACTCAGCATCAAAAGATTGACCCCATGTCGACAACAATCTAGGGGCTTGCCTTCGCCCTCGTGCGCATCAAGAAAGTTCAAGCAGGGGCTTGCCTTCGCCCTCAAATGCTTCAAAAAAAAAAAAAGAGCTCAAGCAGAAGCTGCACAAAAAAAAAGAAGCTCAAGCAGAAGCTACACAAAAAAAAAGCTCAAGCAGAAGCTTCACAAAAATAAATGAGGTCAAAGACCCAGAGCCAACGATCAAGAAGCAATGGATTCATTAAAACTGCCGTCAAATACGACTTGTCAAGGAATCACCTCAAGGCCTGTGCCTCATCATTCAACCTTCCGAGCCTTTTCGCCAAAGGCCGCGCAAATATTCATGCCCTGGCCCCAAAGCCAAACACAGTTCAAACCCGAACTACGTCGACCTGAGCTCCTTGTCTTAAGGGGAACGTAGGCATCCAGAAATGGTCCGATCATAAACACATACAAATCCACAAACCCGATCTCATCAATGACCTCTCCTATACACAAACCTTCTTTCACACCAGACCAACTCGATCCTTGATACCGGTTGACTTTCTCCTCGTGATTAATCAAAGCATATCAGGTTTAATTGTTGAATAACCCGAACATCAACAAAGGGTTTTAAGCAAACAAGTGATCATTGTGAACAAATCAAGTTTTCAGATGTCTCGACAAGTCTTCTTTTTCTACAAAATAGGACAATAGAGCTAAACACTGATTTTCTGTCAGCAAGGGCTTCCATACACTTTTACAAGCTTTTCAGTACTCATACTCTCTCAAAAGAGTCAAACCCAAAAGCATTTCTTTTGTGCCTACATCAAATAAGGCATTCACACAAAAGGGGACCCGTTCCCACCTTTTCAAAAATAAATACGCCCTTGCAAGTGTACATTACGAGTCATTTCTTCCACAAAAGAGGGTCGAACTACGCAGACTTGAGCCTCCCAGCCCGAGAGGAACGTAGGCAGCCTTCATTGGTTCGGTCTAAGGAATACACAAAATTCCAAAAATTGATGCCACCAAGGCTCAGGAAAGAAGCAAGCAAGAGATTTTGCGTCTCGACAAAGCTTTAAAAGTAAATCACAAATCATCACAGTTAAAACACTTCTTGATGAGTTCAAGCACGGTCTACTCTCAAACTCACAACATGCTAAAAGACGACTTAAAACATTTAACAATCAATGTGTCTGCGATGCCGATGAATGGATACTCAGTGTTTCAGAAGGTCATTCCATGCTACTCGCGTTTGGCCCTTCATCACTCTTTCCTTTCCTCCTCGTCCCTAACGAGTCTTTTTCATTCCCCATGAGCGAGTTCCTGCTCTCCCTCATTGAGATCAGGAGTCCTCCTTGTCGTGTCAAACGAACCGCCGCTCTCAGAGCATCGTTCACCCGTGCCTCGGCTCGGATCTCCTCCCTACGAGTCTGCAAAAGGGGACCTCTCCCCGCCAGTCTGTCAACTCGAGTCCTGTAGTCAAACAAAGCGTCTCCCATGACATCCTGAGGGTTAGACCAAGCTTCTGCACTCCTAAGGCTATAGCTGAGACGACAATCTTGCCCCAGAATTGCTTCACGCCTGCTCCCCAAAACCACTTGGGTCTGCCCGATATGCTACTCATACCAATCCAGGTACTCGATGGTCAAGACAACATTCTCCCGGCATCTAAGGAGCACCACAGGAGGGAAAGCGGAATACTTCCATACCCTCAGAAAATACATAAAAGCATCAGGATCTGTCATGCAGAAAGAAGCTACCTCCACGTTGGCAATGTCATCCCAAATTTCAAAGAAAGGCTCCTGCCTCATCCCGAACTGACGGGAAACAAGCAACGGAACACAGAAAGAGGACCAAGGCAAACACGGAACTCTGACAACATAGGAACCTTCCTGACAGGCCCTCCTAGTTTCAATCCCCCAAAGGGAAACCCACCAACGAATCTGATGCGTACCAAGATATGCTATCCATCTCTCCCAAGCAGACTGATCCATGTCCAAGACAAGAGGTCACTGAGCAAATGTCCACGGACAAAGAGACGCCGGAGACTCAGGCATGGCTTGAAGCCTCTCTCGCAACCATAATGCAAGCAAAGCAGGGGCTTCCCCCGCATGAATCGGTTCTCATCACCAGACGATCCACACCGTGGAAGGTTTCCCCCGGAACCAAAGGAATGATATCCTCGCCCGCCCGACAATGGCCTGCCACATCCAACAGAGCACCGTCACATATCCTGAGTTAGCTAACCCCAAAAAGAGGGGCTGTCAAGCACAAAGCGAACGCGTCCCTGGAGACATCACTCCCGCCGCCGCTCATGAAACTGTCAAAGCTGCTTCAGCTCCCAACTGCTCAGAAAACCTGCCAAAGCTTCCTCAGCCTCCACTAACCACAAATACATTCCCAGCTCATGCGACATGCACAAAAAAATAATAATAAGCTAGCAACAATTCCTAGGTCAATCCCGGGAATCACAAATACGTCATTACATCTTAAATAAAATACTTTGCTGTGCAAATACAAGTGTTTTATTACAGGTACAAAATGTCTGTTGCTCTACAAAAAAAAAAACAATGGAAAGAGGAAAAGCAAAAGAGCCCTAATCCGATTCATCATCATCCTCCTCCACAAATGAGAAATTCGGCATCTCGGCGCCTCCACCAGCCACATCATCGTCCTCGTTGAACCCAGCACCTTCCTCGACCGGATAATCCAAGAAGTCCACAGGAATAAGAATGAAGAAGGAAAAAGAAGATGAGCCATCCCTCCTCTCCTTGTCCAGCACCTGAGGCATCCCACGTCCTCGCCAAGTTCAGACAGAGGCTCCATCTCGCCCTCACCGCAAGTTCAGACAGAGGCGCCATCTCGCCCTCACCGCAAGTTCAGACAGAGGCGCTACCTCGCCCTCACCAAGTTCAGACAGAGGTTCCACCTCGCCCTCACCGCAAGTTCAGACAGAGGCGCTACCTCGCCCTCACCAAGTTCAGACAGAGGCTCCATCTCGCCCTCCCCGCAAGTTCAGACAGAGGCGCTACCTCGCCCTCACCAAGTTCAGACAGAGATTCCACCTCGCCCTCCCCGCAAGTTCAGACAGAGGCGCTACCTCGCCCTCACCAAGTTCAGACAGAGGTTCCACCTCGCCCTCACCGCAAGTTCAGACAGAGGCGCTACCTCGCCCTCACCAAGTTCAGACAGAGGCTCCATCTCGCCCTCACCGCAAGTTCAGACAGAGGCGCTACCTCGCCCTCACCAAGTTCAGACAGAGGCTCCATCTCGCCCTCCCCGCAAGTTCAGACAGAGGCGCTACCTCGCCCTCACCAAGTTCAGACAGAGGCGCTACCTCGCCCTCACCAAGTTCAGACAGAGGTTCCACCTCGCCCTCACCGCAAGTTCAGACAGAGGCGCTACCTCGCCCTCACCAAGTTCAGACAGAGGCTCCATCTCGCCCTCACCGCAAGTTCAGACAGAGGCGCTACCTCGCCCTCACCAAGTTCAGGCAGAGGTTCCACCTCGCCCTCACCGCAAGTTCGAACAAAGGCTCCGTCGCGTCCTCATCCTTTCACTGACTTCAGTCAAAAACGCCAGCGCATCCGCAGCATTTCAGCAACTTCGGTCAGGGGCGCCACACGTCCTCAACATTTCAACAACTCGATCAGAGGCGCCCCATGCCCTCTAACACTTCAGCAATTCAGCCAGAGACGCCACCACGTCCTCTTCATCTCGGTCAGAGGCGCCCCACGTCCTCAACAATTCAACTTCCTCCTCACAAAGGTGCCTCATCCTACAGGTAAACACAGCAAAGGTATGTCAATAAACTTCAAACGCAATACATAGCTGTAATAAATGCTACATAAAAGAAGAGTCCCAGCACGGCATGATGCCTTTCCAAAAATTCCCACAAACAAAGTTCCATATAGGATCCACAAAATGCCCATCAAACTCAACTTAGGTCCAGACGCCTTAGAATAGTCTCAACTTAGGGTCATACTCCTGAACTAAGTCTACCTTAGGTCATACTCCTGAACTAGGTCCCAACTTAGGTCATACTCCTGAACTAGGTCCCAATTTAGGTTCATACTCCTGAAACTAAACCCCAACTTAGGTCATACTCCTGAACTAGGCCACAACTTAGGTCATACTCCTGAACTAGGTCCCAATTTAGGTTCATACTCCTGAAACTAAACCCCAACTTAGGTCATACTCCTGAACTAGGCCACAACTGAGGTCATACTCCTGAACTAGGTCCCAATTTAGGTTCATACTCCTGAAACTAAACCCCAACTTAGGTCATACTCCTGAACTAGGTCCCAACTTAGGTCATATTCCTGAACTAGGTCCCAACTTAGGTCATACTCCTGAACTAGGCCACAACTTAGGTCATACTCCTGAACTAGGTCCCAATTTAGGTTCATACTCCTGAAACTAAACCCCAACTTAGGTCATACTCCTGAACTAGGTCCCAACTTAGGTCATATTCCTGAACTAGGTCCCAACTTAGGGTCATACTCCTGAACTAGGTCACAACTTAGGTTCATACTCCCGAACTAAGCCTCAACTTAGGTATAGACGCCTTCACACAAACTTCAACTCAGGACATCACCACGTCCACTCACCACAAACCTCACTACTTCACCACTGCGGCCTGAAGGCTTTAAACCACTCGGTCAGGAGACTGATAAATCCCACATCACTATCCCCGGCTCCTAAGGCTTTAAACCACTCACCCTGGAGACTCGTATAAATCAGCCAAACTACTATCCCTCGGTAAGGCTTTAAACCACTCGCCGGAGGATATAATCACCAAACTACTATCCCACCCTTGAAGGCTCTAAACCACTCGGTCAAGACCGTATAAATCTCCCAAATCACTATTCGGCCCTAAGGCCTTAAACCACCCGATTAGGAAAATCGTAAAATTTCCATCCCAGGATACCACCACGTCCTCACAATTGACCTCGGCGGTCACCACATATCAGGACATCACCCCGTCCTTATCACTGACCTCGGCGGTCACACAACACTTTAGGGCACCACCACGCTCACATACACTCACAATTTCACGACCTCTGAACTACGACCAGGCTTGATTCCCGCCAGGGATACGTAGGAATCCTATCACAGGGTCCAGCCATCGACCTATACGGTCACTCAGGACACCACCACGTCCTTATCACTGACCTCGGCGGTCACACAACACTTCAGGGCACCACCACGCCCGCACTCACAAACACTCACCCCACACACGAACTACGACCAGGCTTGATTCCCGCTAGGGATACGTAGGAATCCTATCACAGGGTCCAGCCAACTGACCTAAACGGTCACACAACAGGACACCGCCATGTCCTCACGCACCGACCTACACGGTCACTTCCTCTCCCAGCACGCGATCCAGATCAGGACCCTTATCTTATCGACGACCCCACTTCTTTCATAAGTGACGTCGCGAGGGGCTTCGTAAGTACCCCAATCTGGATCGCTCTCCATCCCAAAGATACGACAAAACCAGAGGCAAACTTCCGGAGGTCATAACTCCTTCATACGAACTCCGATTGAGACGTGCCATATATGGTTGGAAAGCTCTCGACGAGAGCTAGCTTGCCATCACATTCACAAGAGCATGGAAAGTCCGTACGGACCTCTTTGCATGCCAAAAGGTCCGTACGGACCTCTTTGCACTGCATAATCATTACAAAAATCCCCTTAAAGTCCACGAGATTCCCTCAAATCCCGGAAATCCATCATTACCTAAGAGGTCCGTACGGACCTCTTTGCAGTTTTCCACTACTATAAATAGAGGGCTTCCCCTCCTCATTTTTACACACCTCCCACTTCTCTCTTCCTCCCTAAGCCTTCTGGCTCCCCTTCTAAGACCTTTCGAGGCATTCCCGGCCCCTTCGGATCCTTCCGAGGCCTTCCGAGCCCCCTCGAGGTGCTCCGAAGCCTCTCCGAGCGCTCCCGAGACGCTCCCGCGCTGCCCCGAGGCACTCTCGAGGTACTCTGAGGCCCCTCGTGGTACTCCGAGGCCTTGCCTGGTCTTTCCCACGGTGTCCCGCTCTTCCGAGTCAAACCGGCGATCCCAAACCTTGCCGAACCTCTGCCCGAATCCAACCAACGATTCCAACGCACGCCGAACCTCTCGCCCGACCGATCCCGACGATCCCCACGCACGCCGAACCTCTGCCCAAACGCAGCCTACAGTTTCAACTCACGCGAAACTCAGCCCGCGGACAACCGGCATCCCCGAAGCAATCCGAACGCTACTCCGACCTCAAACACTATTCCTGCGGAAGACAGACACGAACCAACATTGGTAAGGCTTCCTTCCTATTCTATTTCAATACATTTCAATACAATGTAGACATCCGATACAGCATGCATTTTTAAAAGCACACACAGACACACAACTTTTTAAAGGATATTAGGGGTATCCGAAAGACTCAAGCTTTTACGAGGCTGACTTGAAGCGAGCTCTAATATTCTAATATTCTCTTCCCGAGGAGTCATCTGACCTCCGAACTCAAAATCTCATCACACAAAAACAGTTTAAAATTATTTTTAAACTGATGCCCTTTTTCAATGTTTTGGGCTTAATAATAAAAACGGCGTGGCGACTCTACAAGCAAAAACACAGCGAGACACCTCCACCGACTCAACGCAAAACACAAACGGAATAGCCAGATGCCGGGGCGCGATTGCGCTGCCTCTCGGATCCGGGCGACTTCCCGAAAGCGACGATGCGAGATGCCGGGGCTCCGCGCGCAAGCCGGATCCGGGTAATTTCAGATTGGTAATCCAAGGCTTTAGACAAAAGGAAGGGATCGATTACTTCGATACCTATGCACTGGTTGCTCGTATCACTACTATTAGATTACTGATAGCTTTGGCAGCTATTCAGAATCTATTGATCCATCAAATGGATGTCAAAACAGCATTTCTAAATGGTGATTTAGAAGAAGAAGTGTATATGAAACAACCAGAAGGTTTTGTTATGCCAGGTAATGAGCATAAGGTATGTAAGTTAATTGAGTCATTGTACTGGTCAAGCAAGCACCTAAGCAGCGGCATCAAAAGTTTGATGAGGTTGTTTTGTCGAATGGTTTTGTATTAAATCAGTCCGACAAATGTGTATATAGCAGATATTGATGAAACCGTAAAGGTGTAATCATCCGCCTATATGTTTGATGACATGCCGAATTTTGGCACTGACCAAAAAGTAGTTGATAAAACTAAGAAGTTTTTATCATCAAAGTTTTCTATGAAGAACATGGGAGAAGCCGATGTTATTCTTGGTATAAAGATTAAACGGATGAACAAGGGAATCGCAATTTCACAATCTCATTATATTGAGAAAATTCTCAAGAGGTTTAATTGTGAAGATTGTTCTAAGATTAGTACTCCCATGGATCCAACCGAGAAACTCTGTGTCTAATACTGGTAAACCCGTGTCACACTGGAATACTCAAAAGCCATTGGCGCTTGATGTATGCTATGACGGGCACTCGACCCGATATTGCATATGCAATGAGGAAGATTGAGTAGGTTCACTAGTAACCCTAGTAAACAACATTGGCATGCTATAACAAGGGTGTTCAAGTACTTAAAAGGTACTATGGACTATGGTTTATATTATAGTGGACATCCTTCTATTTTAGAAGGTTACACAGATGCCAATTGGATCAACCAAGAAGATTCATCTTCTACGAGTGGTCGGGTGTTCTTGCTTGGAGGAGGTGCCATTTCTTGGGCTTCTAAAAGCAGACATGTATTACACATTCTACAATGGAATCTGAGTTTGTAGCATTTGGCTGCCGCTGGAAAAGAAGCGGAGTGGCTTCGGAACTTGATATATGAGATTCCATTATGGCCAAAACCGATATCACCAATGTCTATCCATTGTGATAGTGCCGCCACTTTGGCTAGGGCCTATAGCCTTATTTATAATGGCAAGTCTAGACACTTGGGTGTAAGACATAGTATGATTCGGGAGTTAATCATGAATGGTGTAATTTCGGTTGAGTTTGTTTGGTCGCAACAAAACTTGGCTGACCACTTGACGAAGGGGTTAGCTAGAGACTTGGTAACAAGTCCTGCAATGGGAATGGGATTAAAGTCCATTTAATCCTCTAATTGTGAGATACCCAATTCCCTTCTAATACAACGTTAGAAGCTTGAATTCAATGTGGAAAGCTCGCAGTTGGAGATTGGAACACATGTTATTATTTTCCCAAGGTATGTGTTCAGACCTGCAAGTAAACCTAGGTTGAAGAATATCTTCTTAATAGTTCCTTTGAAAAATTGCAAATGCAGATGCAAGACTAAAGGAACTACCTTAATGAACATGAAGTTTTGCCGCTTCAAGAAGCTAGGACTTGGCTTCTTATATGTTCACCAATGGATATGGACACATGGCTTGTAAAGTGTCAAGATTAAACAAAGAGAATTGTACTGAACTTATGTGTATAGTATCTTCAGGTATTCATATGAGTTGACGGGTTCAATCGTTACGACACCCCGATTCTCGAATATTTGAAATGTGTATTATACTAAATTGAAAATTCAATCGCAAGACATTTTCATTTAAGCATTCGTTTGTTTCGTTATTTATAAAGTTTAGTAAATCAAAGGATTACACTAAAATGGAGGGGATTTGTTGGTGATTTTAGTGTCATCAACTTGTTTTATTGTAATGGTGATTTACTAAGAGATCAATGTGATTCGTATTAGACTCGGATACGAGTAAGGGAAAGTGTGGAGTACACACTCGTTTGAGCTAAAACGAAGTCAACCTCGATAAAGAAGTAAAAGTTAAAGGGTAGCACATTTTGCTGATGTGCTCGGCCGAGCAGAGTCCTTGACTCGGCCGAGCAGAGCATGGTAGATTGTCCAAGTTTACAGGGCGGCCTTGCTCTTGGCCGAGGCATGTGCCTTGCTCGGCCGAGCAAGATGAACAACACGGCCGTGCAGCTCAAATGACACGGCCGTGCGGCTGGCTAAATTGTCATGGACACTGTGCTCGGCACGAGCGAGTCCCTTGACTCTACTGAGCAGCTCTGACATGTGCCAGCTCAACTGAAAAGACACATCGCTTGGCTAAAGTTATGTCTTTTGGTTGTACCTTTTAACTCATACCTCTCCATCTCGTATAAATACGTATGATTGATCTCAGATTGTAGATAGATGAAAAACACAAGAGTGAATTACAACAATATAACGAAAGCAATCAATTCTCAAGGTTTTGATTTGTTCTCTTTGCCTAGAAAACAAATTGCGTGATTGTCTTATCCCAATAAGGATTTCGTGTAACCCAGGCAATAAGGGTCGAAATACTTTATTCGGAAAGTGGATTATACACGATTCAATCATATATCCCAAGCACCATTAGTATCAAAGACCCTATTTCCACAACACAGTGGAGAATGAATTAGTGGTTGCCACGAAAGACATGGAAATTGCACAAGTTTTGAATCGAATTAATTTTGAAAGAAAAACAAGGTAAAGGACCCATTGGCATTTCATCAAACAGGTAGAATGCAGAAACTCAGAAAGAAACACCATGTGACAAATTTTATTTCTTCCAAATATAAAAGCAAAGGAACTTAATTTTCTGCATGGTTGACATGGACCTTAGTTGAGGATTATCTAATCTATCTCAGGCTTCCAATTGGAGACATGTTTTACGAACCATAAGGTAAGCATGTAAGCATAAATACAACCAAGGATAAATCTCAAGTCGATACTAGAAACGTCATGCCATTTCGAAATGCCCTCAGACTACAGATCCGCCATTTTCTTCATCAATGACAATTAGAAAAGTGTAATGGTACATGTATGCATAAGGAACTTAATTTTAACATAGTGAAAAGGGTTAATGATAAAGAGAGTGATA